>JAECUM010051381.1:0-31153 GCA_016617855.1 Megalonaias nervosa | reverse complement strand
GTAGATATTTCTTTTGCATATTGGTATCCAAATAACCGCTCGGCAAGTGTTCGATTAAATCGTTCAACAATTGCCTGATCTCGATGAATTTCAGTGTGTCCTCGTCTAATTTTAACGTTATGTTTCTTCATTAACGATAATACTGTACCAAGAAATTCTTTGCCAGGATCAACCTGTAATAACTGTGGCCATCGTAGACCACCTTGTGGTCCAGATCCTCGCTGATAAATTCGTTCAAACGCAGATGAAACTTCAGACGCTGTCCTTGTTGATAATGGTTCCGCTTCTTTATATCTACTTGCAACGTCAACGACAGTTAATGCGTATTTGTATGTGCGTGACTGACGTTTACCAATTTTAATGGTATCGTGTGGTAAAAATAAAATATCTGCTTGATGAACCTCATTAGGAACGCTGACATCAAAATGTGCATATTGAATTTTTTTAGGTGGTGGTAGATAAATTTGCCATATTGCCTGTCGTGCTAACCACGCTGCAGCAACAGAACGTGAGACTTTTGCTGTTTCAGATAATTTAGTAATAGCTGATTTACCTCTCCAATATCCTCTTGGGCTATAATAAATGGATTCCATTATAATATTTATATAATTAATTACCAGCCCCTAACATTATTTTACTTTTCATAGCAGATTTTACTAGAAAACTAGCTAATTTATCTCTTACAGATTTATTTGGTATAGAATTTAATGCATGAATCAATTTTACATCTGCGAGATGCCTTTGTTGCAAATCTTTACTTTTATACGCAACATCATGAACATGACACGCTTTATCAATTTTATTTACTGGATGCTCTCCTGGTCTTGGTTGATCTTGATTATCAAGTCGGATGTCAAGTCGGGTTCCAGGACCACAATAATTATATCCTGGTAAGTGTTTCTCACCGGGGTATTTAGCCCACGGAGTTCCTGGTAATTTTCCTAATAAAGCGGCTATATCTCCACCTGTCTTTATCCCTGAATCAGACATGGAGATAAATTTATATTTTTTCGTGCCGCATTTTACACATTTACCTGTTAATGCACGTCGTTTATTTTTTGTTATTATTGTTGTCAGTCCAGTAGTGGGTGTAGATAATCTACATCGAACACAATATAGACTCATGTTATTAATAATATGGATACAATAATTGATTTTTCGGCGACACGAAAACAGGAACCAGTAAAACACCATCCAGCATTACCAAATTCGATAAGGATGATTATAATAGGTCCGTCTGGATCAGGTAAAACACAATTATTATTAAATTTAATAATGAGATGGCTTAGATGGAGCAAACTATATTTAATAGCGCCGTCTGTAGATGATCAGCACTGTTACGAAGTACTTAAGGATTTTAACGAGAAAGCGAAATCAGTTAATAAAGACGGAGACAATATTATTGATTTTATCACCGATATTGATGAAGCCCCGTCTGTAGATGACTTAAATGGATTCATTAATAATCTCGTAGTATACGATGATGTAATGCTGGACAAACAATCTAATCCAGCTAGAATATTTTCTCGAGGTCGTCACAAAAATACTGACGTGATTTATGTTACACAACGATATACACAGATACCTAAAGATTTCGATAAACCACCACGTATCTCGTGGTCGGATTCTATTTTGGAATTCTACCCCGGGGTTTCGTGGGGGTTTATCGAAATCGCAATGCCTAGACAGCCTTCTGAATTGCTAATATTTCGCTTTCGTCAATTAGAAATTCGCCGGGAGGTGTGTCTATGCAAATTTACCCCCCCCCCAAAATAATCAGTAGTATGCCTTGAGCTCTCTGCCCCATGGAAGAACCCCCCAAATAAACATCCAGAAAGGGTGTTAGCCAAAAGAAACAGAACATGGGCGTGCCGCATAATAAGTCATAAAAGAGACGACAATGTAAGGACCCCATGAAAGTCACACAGGCTATCGAGGGGTTCCATTGAAGGGTAACCGCTAGGATCTACTGATTATTTTTGATAAATTAAAATACAGACAAACATGCATACATACAGACATACATAGAAAGGGGAAATAATTCTCTAGCAGAGGAGGAGCAGAGTTAATCACAGATTAACCAAATATTTTATCCAGACCTATACGATATCTGGATCTTGGGTCATGAAGATTTATTGTTATAAATCCGAACGGAGCAGATTGTGCTTTTGAAAAGAAGTTTTTAAACTTAATCATGTCCATGTCCCCTGAACACCAAGTATAATAAATATTCTGTAGAGTATAATTATCTACTCCATTAAACACAACCAAAATATTGCAGTTATCCCCCTACCTATTAAAAGACGTGGGCGACCCGGGGACCCGAACCCATCTCGGCGAGATCTGGGGTCGAACCGCAAACATCAGTGTTAAAGTTTCCAACAACTTTAGCATTGAGCTAACGAACTCGACTACAAATATACGTTTTAGAAATTATTATATGTGGTTATTATGCAATAGCATTTGATATCTGATTTTATAAATAAATAAATATTTATAATTTTATTAAGATATTTGGCCATTTATATGTATGAACCGATTAAAATGTATTATATTTAAAATTAAAACACGGAAATAAACTGCACACAAATACCTGGACCCGCGGATATCTCCGCGGACGATAAACACAGTTATTGTTTGAACTACTACGTCACACGTCCTTGAAAAATCGGTACGCATACCTATCTCAGTACATGTTTGAAAGCCTATATTATGTATGACTCACTTCACACTGTATATACATGCAATAGCTGATCTGGATAAATTCATAGCAGCAGGGAGGGTGAACATCTACAACTTATTGCTCGAATCTTTAACGAAAAAAATCGTTCGACAAAATCAGAAAAAATAACTCAATAATAGGGTAACAAAACTGAGCTAACCTCATGCGGTTTATATTACCGGTTCTTAACCATACGGTAATATAAAAGTTAGAGACTTTGGTTTAGGGTTATTGTCATTTTTTTCAGCCTCTGTAGGAACCTTTTTTTTCGTTAAAGATTCGAGCAAAATGTTGTAGGGTTCACCCTCCCTGCTGCTCGTCAGCATATTGCTTCTTCGGCTTTTTAATCAAAACATTTGAAATCGAGGCTTATATTGCAGAATTAGATACCCTATGTGTTGGATATTTTTTTTTTTTCAGGTGTGACTGGCACTGTTATGATTGACAACAATGGCGATAGGGAAACGACTTATTCTGTTCTAGATATGGACCCAACAACTGGAGATTTTGAGGTAAGTGAGCAGCATTAATTTTAGGAAATGAATGCTTTAAAATTACCATTGATGACACTATCATTTGCTGTTCGACAATATTACTTGAACGAAGCACGATCAATGGAAATATCTTGCTTAAACAATTAATGTTTCGAATATGCATAGACAAAACACATTTTTGAGTGTTACACACTCATTATACAGCTCCAGCTTCTTGCGAATTACATACCACTGAATGACAGTAACATGAAATGCAGTTAGCGAAAGTTCACATCAAATAAAAAATACAAAAGCATCCTACTTAATATACGTCGATATATCTCGGTCACGTTCATTATTTTGTATATACCTCCTGCCGGTTATTATTTGACTTTCTTACAAATGATGCAGATTAATAAAATAACATTGAAAGAACAGCATATGAAAAAAAAAAAACAATCAAATATGAACTAAGACCAATAACTTTATACAATTCAAAAACTGGTGTCAACTTTAGGTAATTTTCCATCATACATGGTAGCAAATTCGCTTACGTACGTCTGGCCTTGAAGTTTCTGACTTCCTATTGTTTGAGTAAATATGAATCAACCCTGATTTTCAGTGCATCGGTTCATCTGACTCAGAATTTAGGTTGAAATAAAGAGTAAACATAACGAGGGAATTGTTAATGTGGGTGGGAGAGGTAGACGGAATGGAAAAAGTGCCACATGAAACTTGGACGTATCAACCATTTGTTGTTATCCTCGTCTGCTTTTTTCTAGGTGGTGGCTAACTACTATGGAGAGAGTTCTTATTACATTCCTGTATCTGGAAAGCAGATACATTGGGCGGGCGGGAGACTGACAGCGCCTCCTAACAAGCCCCTCTGTGGATTCAGAGGAGATAACCCAGCTTGCAATATGTCAGGTACAAAAATTTGTCTATTGGCTGTTACAACACTACTCTATAAATTTATTAACTTTTCTCGAACTGAGTCTATATGGTCTACTCAGGTTATAATATTCTTAATAATGAATGTTAGGAATTGTCGTCGTGATGCTTGACATCTAATTAATCATAGAATATATTCTTGTCTTATTCACGGTACGAAACCACAGATGGGGGGGGGGCGAGGAGGGAGGCTTCGATAGTCTCCAGCCCCACAAATTGGGTCACCCCTCATATGTAGATACACTTTAAGTGCAATTCTAGCCATAATCACGATTAAGTAAGAAATGTGAATGAGACTGAAAAAGGCAAATGTTGATTTTACGTACAAACATGTGCTTTTTACCTCTTAAATAATTAAAAATTTGAAAGTTTCTTGGAAAGGAAAACTAGACCCTTTTCTACCTGAAATTTGGTCTTACATTTCAGATAATAATCCGAACTTAGTCTACATCATCGTTGGAATCTGCGTCGCCTCCTTCGTCTTAGCTTTTTCAACTATAGTTGCTGTCAGGTAAATAATATAATAGCCCCATACCTCTCAACGACTTTTATATTTTTTCCTCAAATATATAGCTGTATTACTTTCAATCATGAGTTACACAGCCAAGTAGGTAACTATAGTTACATGTACATATTATCTTGATAAAATACCTGCATGAACGTCCCGTTCCATTTTCAACAAAAATCAGTCTTGGCCCCTTGTTTTCAACATAGTCAATTCCAAGTTCCGTTCAAAACTTACTCTCCATTTGACCCCAATATAGGTTGAATGCATAAATGCATAAACTTTCAACAAAAAAAACCAAAACGTGTTTGTTTTGGTTCTTTTCCATGCTTACTAAATTTCAGGAACAAAACTTTGTTCTATGTGTCGTGCCATTTTGTTTAAGTTTGACATTGATTCTAGTTTTGTGCAGGAAAATAAAAACATTTCCGGAATGCAAAAGGACGATGTTCCATCAAAAAAAAAAAAAAAAAAAAAAAAAAAATGGTTGGCACAAGGAGCATGTGCTGCGGTGTATGTTTTAAGGCAAAGAAGATACTTAGGCGCCATATTTATATATAACTCATGGTTTATGCTAAAAAATCAGAGCAATGCCTTCGATTACTTAGGTTCGAAAGCAAGTGCTGGTATAATAAGGGGTCATTTGTTGTGTATACAATCTAAGATTGAACTTGAGAGTGGGTGTTTGCGATCTTCGTATTTTTAGCATAGCTTTAACAATTCTAGTCATATCTCTACGATGTCTGCAGTTTGGCAATTTAAAGTGATGTCTACCACTGGGGCATCATGCCTCACTCAGTCGCATTATCCTGACACCAGGCTGACCAGTCATAACGCTAACTTCCTAATGCTGAGCGCCAAGCGAGGCAGCTGCTAGTACCATTTGTATAAGTCTGTGGTATAACTTGGCTTGGGTTCAAATCCGCGACCTCCCGCATCCGAGGCGGAAGTTCTAACCATTTAGGCCACCGATCCACAAATTTGTCTGAGATTCCTAGTTAGAATTTTTTTTTCTTATTGTGTTTATTTCACACTTTTTAAACTCATATCAATTATAAAAAGCAAGAAACAAAAGTGTAGGGAGTAAACATTCCAAAAATCCTAAACACATAAATACAAACTGTTTGAGGAAACAATTATAGGACATCATATAGAATTTCCTACGAATAATTATACATTCTTTGCTTTATCTATCTCGCTGTGACTGAATTTTTCAATCTATATATTTAATATTATTAATGGGTTAAAATTTGAATGGGTACAAATGACATTTACGTTATGAATTCATGTCAATGTGTTGCTGGTTTTCTTTCTACAAGAACACGTCTCAGGGAAAATGAACTGAAGGACATGGTATGGCGGATCGATTACAATGATCTGATCTTTATAGGGCCAGAGAGCAATGGCTTCAGCCGATTGTCTCAGGTTAGATTTTCTTTGTAATTTCAAAAGTTTTATATCAGATCGACATAATTATTTATCTCATGTGAAGTTTAAGTTGAAATTCTTAACAAGACCTGCTAAATGAAAATCTGCGGTAAGTTTAGTTTATGATAAATTAAAATGTATTGTTAATGACATTTTAATTTCATTATTAATATTTCTCCAGTTCCCATATGTACAGAATGCGATGAAATTTGTTAATCTGTCTACTTTTATTTTAGCTATGAGATGAAACAGAGAAGTGTGTGAGTGTGAGTGTGTGTGATTTGGATTTTTAACGTAGCTTCAACAATTTTTGAGTCATATCGCTACGATGTCTGCAGTGTGGCAGTTTATAGTGATGTCTAGCACTGGGGCATCATGCCGCAGACATGTAGCATGATGTCCCACCCAGTCACATATCCTGACGCCAGGCTGACCAGTCCTAACACTAACCTCTTAGAGAAGTAGAATCGCATTTACTAGGACATTCACGAAGTTAAAATTAAACCTCGCATGTATACAACGAGACAAACATCTGGTAAAATATGTCAGTCTAGGATAGCAGCCATTTTGAACATCTTCGTTAACATTGGTAGTGACACTTAAGGTCAAATCAACATGATAATATCCCCCACCCCTAAACTACATTATGCCGTGTTTCTTTTTGTATTGGCCTCAGCAACGACAGTATCGGGCTGTGTGCAAATCACACATGCTACTACGCCTAACACATGCACGGTTAGTCTGTGGATTGCGGGTATTAGAGAGCTAAATACCTCTATGGTTTAAAGAAATGTCCACGGTTGTTATTGCTGTAACTAATTGCTTATATGGCTTACATTAATGACGATATTGGTATTGCCGTAGCTAGAATGTAGCTAGAGCTTTAATGACAGTTACGATGCGATTAAACCATTATTCCTTCTGATTCTAGAGAACCATGGCTCAGTCTGGCAGTTGGGCTAATGACAGCGTGCGTCAGTTTCAGTTCAATACAAACTTTGCTCGCTACAAGGTAAGAAAATACAAGAAAACAATGACATAAACATCAGATAGCTGTCTTCCATGAAAATTTTTTCTCCCGCTTAATTTGACAACCAGAGTTAATATCACGAGTCCCCGTATAATTATCATGTTGAACAACAAACCTACCAATCAAGCACAAGACTGGTTGCTTTTGGGAGGCAGGATCTTCTGAGACATGCACGTCATTTTAAGTTTGTTTAAACATTTTCTTTACTTATTTATCTATCGTAAAAAGACTTAAAAACTTCAAAGTAATCAAAACTTAGTAAATTTATTTAATTTTGATGTCTGCTCATTACTTCACAAAGAGTTAAAATTCCATGTAAATGATCAAAGTGATATCTGAATCGTACATGTACATAAGGTTTCATTTGATTATAAGTAAATAAGTGAAACAGTTTGTCTATCTTCAAAGAAAAATCTTAGCGTTTTTGCATAAAGATTAGTTTTTCGTCCTAATAAAAAACTTAAACTGAAACTGAGTATATACATGTAATTATCTTTCAATCATTGGCGAAAGACTGCTGTTAGAACCTAATCAAGACCAATTCAACGAAAGACATTTTTTAGAAGAAATTCGCTAAAATAAAAAATAAAAATACTAGAATTAACTTCAAGTCTCAATGTGCGTTTTGTTGTGATCAAGTGTGCTAAAAATTGTACTTTTGGTTTTGAAAAATACATGAAAGCTAAAATTTCCTTAAAATATGAAAGTTACAAATTCCCTAATATCGTTGATATATATCGTAGCAACTGCAGTACCTATCCATTTCTACTCCACAGTATGGTGTGTTAAAAAATAGAATCATTGTGATTTTTCTTATTTTCCTGAAGACTTGCTTGTAGGTGGGAAATATTAATAGTATGAGAAACAAAGTGACATTAGAGCCAACATTTAAAATGACATGGTTCTTTTTCACGATGTACACTTTTCGTTTGGATGGCGAGGTCGACAAGTGCTATTCAGCTCGGCCCTTTTATAACAAATCATTGTCACTAAAACGAGCATTCATTCCATCCCAATATTCCCAATATGATCCCCATCAAGTGCCACATACTCCCTACTAAATTATATATAATATATATATATATATATATATATATATATATATATATATATATATATATATATATATATATATATATATATATATATATATATATATATATATATATATATATATATATATATATATATATATATATATTTCGAACTGCAGGGAAGCTTGGTCGTAGTGAAAAAGCTAGCAACAGAGAAACTGGATCTTACCCGTGAAGTTTTACTTGAGCTGAAACAGGTACTATCCTAATTTCATAATTTCGTGATTTCGTTACAACCATCATACTAGTCAGTATTTTCTTAAAATAGAAAAGAAGGAAGTATCATGTTGTACATATTAAGTTTATTTATTGACATGCAATGATTTTTAGCGGAAGAGCCTTTCAAGCGTTACCATAGCTAACATCTATGGACAAGGGAAAGCAACCAAAAGCGGGGGGGGGGGAGGGGGGAGAAATAAAAAAAAAAATAAAGAACGTTCTGGAAATAATACATTTAACACTAGTAGATCCGTTTCAGATTAGATAATTTCAGCTACTAACTCCTGCAATTTCGAAATGTCATTAAGGGATGAGCTAACAGAGTATGAATATCATTCTAATGAATTTTAAAAGGAAGTTTTTACAGTAAAAATCTATTATGCACTGGAGATACGTCCATTTTGTCACGCTTACAAGGGAAGACAACTTCTAAGCGAAATGGATACGAAACTGCTTAAACAAGACAAATTCTTTTGTCCAGTGAAATTGCGCACAGCATCCATTTGAAACTATGTGCTATAAAATAGTCTCTTTTTCTGCAAGTTAAACCGGTATTTAGTATCTGCAATAGCAATCCGGGTGGAAGTTTATTAAATGGTTTAAAATATGAAGAGGCTCTTAAAGGAACATCACAATAACAGAAACCACTGAGTCAGTGTCTGATAGCTACATAAGTGGTAATAAGAAAGAAATTTTCTTTCAAAAATAATACGAAACCTGGGAAGGTTTATGTGTCCTGTCTGGAATTGAATGTATGTTTGTATGAAGTTTATCTCTATTTCAAAATGTTTGTTATTCCATAATGAATATCATTATTGGCAGAGTTTGTTTGTTTGTCTGTTTTTGCTTTATTTTTTTTTTTTTTATTTTTTTTAAATTTTTTTTTATATTTATGCTCTCTTGGTTTATTGTCTGAATAAAGTTCAAAGAGTGAATTATATAATAACCAGATTCAAAAGGGAGTTGTCCAGAAGAACTGCTTAAAATAGCTTTTCACTGATTTTTGTATGTGTACATAGCATAAAATATTAGAATGTACTGTTTAAATAAACCACAAGATATTGCCTTTGCAGGTAAGAAGTGTGCAGCACGTCAACTTGACCCGCTTTGTAGGAGCATGCGTGGATCCCGGAAATGTGTGTATATTGATCGAGCATTGCCGTAAAGGAAGCCTACAGGTGACACATTGCACGATGAAGTCACATACGGCCATCATACTTCAGTTGTTTGTTTTTTACTCACAGTTTGTTTGTTGTATACGTCATGCACTATCATAATATTAATAATTTATGAATAACCGCTTCTTCAAAATAGCAGTACTAGGAACAAGCCGACTCCCCTCAAGAACCCTCTTGCGACAATCTCCCCCCAAAATTATGTAACCCACCCACCCACCCACCCCACCCCACGACCCTCTAGAAATCTTTACCCATGAAGTTATTTTATGCCCTTTTCAAGGTTGTATTGTCGGTCGCGGATTGGTCGAAATGCCGCTGACGAACATGATTTTGCATGACCATTTCACACAAAGAATGGTGACGTCTAGACACATAAATGATGGTGATCGTAGAAAAATCTGAGAGAAAATATCATAACCGGCGAATCAAACAACTCATGATCGAGATACTAAAAAAATCTTGGGTGAGAAAAAAAATAAAATTTGACATCCATGATCGTTACCTGAAATGTCTTCGTGAACTTTACCGTGCATGATGGAGCTCATTACTAGAACACCGGCATCTTATGATAAAACTTGTTTACGAAATCCTAGAGCATATAGACAAAGACAGTTATAAAGAAACTAATACATGTCGCTATGATAAGCGTTTAGCAACGATAAAAGTATACAAATGAGTGATAAAGTCTTCGACGTAAACACGTCCCGTTCTGCAGGAAATCTTACCGATAATTCTCCATAAAGGTACTACCGGAAATGACCGGAATATTATTTCCGGTAATAAGTTATAAATGTTGCTGTCGTGAGAAAATGATGACTATTTTCAGCAAATTTTTTCAGTAATTATCAATAATTTTAATTTCAATAACTTCCAGTAATTACTTTCGTAACTTCCGATAATGTTCTGTAATAAAATGCGAGAATTCATTCAGAAAAAATATAGGGAATTCCGGCATTAAGAGGTACAAAGAATGCAGATATTATTTGGAAGTGTTATGGCATCGGTTTATCAATTCTCTATAAAATCTGGATAAACATTCCTAACAAACGATTTGTGTCATAGTCTCCATCACGGGTACAGCGTCAAGAACGTCGTTGACATATACATGCTTGATGTGTATTACAAATTGATCAAACAGAACAGCGTTAATGGAGGGAATTTGAAAACAATATGTTAAGAGCATTACTTAGAACAATAAAATAACTGGGTAGAAAAAACAAGTACGTATCACCCAGGTAAGGTTGATAAAATCAATCATGAATATACAATTATCGAACATGAACGTTCGAACCTAGATATGATATCAATAGATAAACAAAGCAAATGTGAGAAGTTGGAACGGCAGAAACGCAAGCTTGATTCTTAATCATATCCGCAAAGAAGTAGATCTCAAGTCCACCACATGTGCTGAAAACTCCGCCAAGTGAAGGAAAACAAGTACTTGATCACTCCTGGAATGATAAAGTGCCAGAAAAATTACCAACGATTATCGACTAATGTGATTTGTTACATCTTCTTGTTATTGCAAATTTAATTTATATTGTGTAGCTGACATCTATCATTTACGTGATTAAGGGTTGTGAAAGTGGGGTTTTAGCCTACATGATTTTTGTCATGATTCTAAGAAGTAAACATGATGCTTACTTGAATCTGAGTTTAAGTCCTGACTTTGTTTACGAGTTAGTGGGTTTTTCCAGAAACTCTACTACGTTGCAGGTATAGTGAAATTTGTATATCAAGATACCGTAAAAATTATTATTTCTTGTTTTATGTTCAGACCGTGGGATCATTTACAGTTGAGTTCAGATATAATTTGAGAGGGAAAATTTATTTTAATTATTCATTGGAATTACAAAGTGCTCATTGACTTTTGGACAAAAATACTACTATGGGATTATTGAGAACTCACTCAAAGACATTCTGGATTCACCATTATGGTACATCAGGACATTTGAGAATGTTGGAATTCATTCGGAACATTCTATACTTGCTGACTTGTATTATTAGAACATCTAGCATTATTTGGGATGACATTGTTTAAGACCACTTATTTGTTACCGTACAATGGAGGATAACAAACAACATTATGATGGACAAAACCCTTTGAATGAACGTGTACTGGAAAAGATAATAAAATATCAAAATACGGTGATATTTACAATTAATAGGCGCCAAGATGAACAAGATGAAATACTATTAAACAAAAATTTGTGTCGTTGTTAAGGAAAACTTTAACTTTGTTAAAAAAGCATCATCAAGACGGATAAATACATCGCCCGCAGAGTGTAAAATTGTAAAAGAATTGCAAACTATGAAGAAAACCAACGAAGACCTCACCACGAGAATGATCATTAAAGTCTGCACTGTCCTTGAAAGAATTAGACCTTGTCTTGGCCTAAAATATGAGGAACGAAAAGTTGAACGAAATCGAATCAAAGATATATGCGAGAGTATCAATAAAATTTTAGAATAGCAACAAGAACTTGAGCAAATCAAAGATGTACTTTTCACAGTAACAGAATATTAACCATGGCCTATGGTGGGCAAAAAAAAAAAAGAATCATACGATGATTAGCAACTTCGAGTGAATTTTATTTATCCTGTGTGTTTACAGACCGTTTCACCAACGTAGCGTGTTATCATGACAGGGTTTGCCCTGCCAATCAAAATCCAAGTCTGGTATGATTCTTCAGCGACATACAAGTGTGCAGTTGCATGTCCAAATTCCTCCACGGACCAAGCGAACTGACATTGAACAAGACTGCAGGCGTATCACAGCTGCTACCGCCACCAAGACTGTCTCGTATGTTCACCAACAAGTTTCAGTTTAAGTTACACAAGTAGATTATCATGAAATTATCCCACTCGCATAAAAACTAGTTGGTGGCTCTATCTAGATTCTCTCGAACATGCGTCCGTCGATCACATCAGAGATTACCGTGAAATGGATACGGCAAATAGTTTGCCTCGCACGCGAACATGATCATGGCCAACTTTGACATTGGTGAGTTTTCTGCGGTGACTCACTGCTGACTCTGCGAAGGAGCCTTTAGCGAAACGGCTTCACCGTCCAAAGTACAATGAAGCCTACAGCTGAGCTTTTACCCCAACAATAGCCGTGTTATAACGCATGCAGAGATTTCGCCGACACGCATGCGTCGGAAACGTCTGATGATTCTTCAGAAACGACTTTGTCGTCCACCATCCGGTTCTTTTCCACGATCGATGAAGCCCCCACTGTTGTTGACCTTGATAAAAAAACAGACAATAATCATGTACGACGATGTGATTCTTGACCGACAAGACAACCCCGAGAGAGTTTTTTTTTTTTTCTAGAGGTATCTACAAGAACGTAGACTTGATCTATGTGACATAACGATATGCGTACATACCTAAAGTGAGCCGGGACAACTGCAGCATGTTGATAATATTTCGTGGGATTAAATCACGTGGCTTCACAAACATTTATTGGACATGGTGTGCCGCCGACTACTGGTGAGATAAGTTTCAAAATATGTTCGCGGAGGCCATTCGGGATCCGTACAGTTTCCTCATCATCGACTTGACCAGAATTTTCAGTTCCACTGGAGGAAAAAATCGCATGAGTCTGGAAACTTACGTGTCTGACAAAGCAATTTAACACCAACAATAAATGAATAGAATGTCGAAACCAGCCAGCGATGTCAACATAGCAGAGGTGGTTTACCAATGCCAAAAGCACACAACTTTTAACTTGTCTGTGTGCGCATGGATGTCCATGAACGTATGAAAGATATATGCTGCGGTCGCGGAAATCCGCACGGAAAGTAAGTGAAGAAAGTTGCGTAAATCACCACCTTCTCTAGGATCAGAACAGAAGAGAAATCGAGCCCTATTGTCAGGATGGCTAGGGTCACGGAAGAATGCGATGCTATTATTGGACGCTTGTCGGAGGCGATTACGGGCATCCAAGAAGTCATCGGTGAAATCGGAGAGAGCTTTGGTGTGACTGCAAAAGGAATCCAGGTTATCAACAAAGAAGTCAGAAAAGCACTTGAGGGTATTCCATCACCACTACCATCTTTTACTGCAGATCATTCAACTGGGAAAATATTGTATTGCATGTACCAGCTAGGACAAATTATTACAAGATGAAGAAGATATGGAAAAAGTGAATATTCATCGAGATTATTGTGGAGAAACAAGCACAAACATGTTTGATGCATTTAATGATGGAGACGTTGAACATGGCAAGAAATGGTATGGATAATTTATGACAAAAAAAGGAGGGGAGAAAACGTATAGAAACGAGGAAATGATGTAACTCATCTATGTGAACCCGAGCCTGAGAGCGAATGCGCACATGAAAAAGTTCGCAACAAAAATCACCTGTGGGAAAAGGTCTTGGTGGACCAGTATCCCCGTGTGTGGGCAGCAACAGGTCCATGAACTCGGGGACAGATTTCAGTCAGTTCACGCCGGCAATAATGCGCCAGAAGTCATCACTGAGGCTGCATTGGTTGTCAACCGCATGCAATAATTCATTGAAGACTTGGAAACCGAACATTGTGATATATGCAAATGGATGATGAGTTCCGAGGTGCTGTCCCTCAAATCAGTATATGTGCTCCATAAAATCAATGCCGCGATACAGCTTGTAGTTTCATATACAACCCTGAGCGTTACTTCGCTGATCATGATCTTGTCAACGAAACCAGAATTCCGGGTAGTTTTTTCGATGCCAATCACCACAGGAGAATCCCGCAAACTCGAGAATGCACTAGCTACCTCGCGCGTTTATCGTAGTTGACCGTAGATCTCAGCCATTCGTGGGTCTTTACTATAATAACGTGCTGGTGTTTTTGCCGGTTGATGGCTCAGCTGAGAACATTGTAGAACTTCCCACAGACGCGCATGAAAGTGACCGCATCAGTGATTTCGTTGGTGCAAGACTTTTATATCAGCATACGCGTACACAAATTAACTCTCAGCTCCTTGAACTCGACTGAATCTCTACTGTACATGGTTAACACTGGATGGTCGTCACTGAGGACGGTTCTCATTTGGCCTCCAGATATTATCGAACACAAACAAATTCTACAGGTGGGATTCCATATCGCTCCAGACTTTGTCAGGATTGCCTCGACGATTCAGGTTAATTTGACATGTGACGTCATCAGTGGCAGCTACAGATTGTCAGCCTCAACGACTAGTAGCGGAGCTGTCATGCAGGGTTTCGTATTCTTTGAAATCGCCTGAATGTGCCCATGCTTTATCTGAATTCAATTACTGGCTTCCATTTATATTCCAAGCAGCAATCCTGGACCCACAGACGTACATTTTTTCCCTCGTGGTAAAAGACGGAGAGACCCGGACGATACAACTGTACATTACAGTCGACCTGACATTTAATGTATACAATGACGGATTTACGTAGACTTGTGAGACCCATGCATATCATCAACGCAATAAACGACATTTACGTGACATATTACGGAAATGTCACCGGTGATGTTGTTGGGAGCTTGTTGATATTAGCCCCAAAGGTGCACCAATTTCTAAAATAGTTGAAATGTCAGTCGTCACAGCATCAAAAGCATTGTCGTGGATCGGTTGAAAAATCTGGAATCACAAACGTTAATCGATTCGAGATCGAATTCGACGATTAGTGACTCGGAAATCAAATGTGCCACAAGCACAACCAAAAACAATTGCACTTCCGTCGACGCCAACAGCTGCCGCGCTGATCAGTAAAGTCATTGATGAAGCCGCTCTACAACGTCGGTCTGAGTTGACGCAAGCCACCACCGATTATATGATTGCATTTGCTGCATTGCATTGAGAAGTGAATTACGGTTGTGGTCGGACCGCGAAAGGTATAAGACGAGACCGATAATGTATAGTTTAAAAAGGCACGACTCAAAGATTGCACGCGATTTCGCTAATCGCAAGTGCATGAAACTTTTCGGCATTTTCTTCCGTGTGATGTCTTCTTGGAAATCTAGGGAAACTTGTGGACAATGACGAAGCCGTTACCAATTTCAATACCAATGGCAAGGCTGGATTTTGTCAACAACCGTATCATGGTGTTGTTCAAGAGCGCACGATATTTCAACGATGTAAAGGAAACTGAAATTGTTTGAGTAACGTTGACTTTGCTACGACAATTATTGGACTCGCTGGCCAGTCTGTGATGTTTCATTAGGATGGATCCGACAATGCAGATCAGGAAATTTTTTAATGCGACAACCTGTAAACTACGCAACGTCCTCCGTTGCTGTAGATGCTATGGAAAATTGTATGTTTTATTATACCAATTTGAACCTTGAATTTGTGCAGCGTCGAGGACAACTACACGGATGCTCGTTGTTCTCTCTGTCATATATCTGGATTTTGTTGGGATGTTTTCAGCCATTTTCAGAGCCAAACACAGAGTCATGTTATTCTGAAAACCCTGTGACAATGATACAGTTTGGAGTGCAAGCTCAATATTATATAGAAGGCAATGATCGTTTGGTGCACGCGCCAACGCAAGAATGTCGACAACGGCCAGATCAGATCCTTGTCCTCAGATACAATGCTTTTGTTTTTCATTGTGGCAAGCGGGTCGATGCGTTTGTGTGATACTACTGTTTGGCGATCAGCGTACGAATCTGTTGCGGTGACATATTTACAATAATTTTGTTGTGAACAAAGTCTTTGTTAGATTGTCACCAAGAACAATTCTTTTGAGCTGTGACATATATTTCACTTGAAGCACCACCAGACATGGCAAATTTGACTATTCGGTCGATAATTAAGGATCCAAACATGTTTTGGATGAGATATTGTTAATCCTTGAAAACTATTGACAGCAATGGCGTAGCGAAGGCACCTATCGCCATATTTCAGTACGGGTTTGGCCGCGCTCTCCTGGACGTTAACAATATCGTTTAACACAGGAACATATATGAATGGACGTCCTTGACCCGTTAACGGGTCGATATGGGTACCTGGTATTGTCACGGATATATTTTGACGACGACTATCCCAAAGACCATTGTTCAAAATCATCACCAGCTTCTTTTCGTGAAAAACACAACTACATAATGGAGAGCACATGTTAATATTAAACATTTTATGGAGGTTTCTGCGATACATTGACACACTGTATCACACTGAACATATAAGTGCATATGCATTTATAATTCTTTAGTTCTTTAGCCTTTAGCCTTAGCTCAATAATTAACAGTACAAATTTTATCAAAGATGATCACACGCGAAATGCATTTTTGTCCCGTGCGGATTGATATCCACATGTCGTCATTGTATGGAAAGAAAGTATGATACGTCTGCGAGTTAACAGATCGACTTCGCATCTCATCAGCAAGTCTGTGTGTTGTTATTAAAACAATCAGATCACTGTCCTAACATGTTTAAGAAATTAAATGGTCGCACTTGTAGTTTTTGTAGATCATACATCGCCGTTAAGACAAAAAAAGGGACAAAAAGCTTAAATTGCACACTCATTCATCTGCTCTGTTGAGCTCTACTCACTTTTCGAATATATTTTCATAATAATCACTAAAGCCATCACATATTAAGCAGATCACTAATTTTTATGAATGGACATTCAACACCAGAATAATCTATAGGAAGTTCCAGCAAGAGAGCTAGCCAGCTCGCGCAAAATTGGTCCTGGTTTTTTTGCATGGATCTGTCATTTCTGGCCAACGTTCTTCCAACAGTTTTGATGATGGTGTCCCGGAGCGCAATTACCTCACCACATGTGATTGAAAGTTTCATGCTAGCTAATCCCACTCCCATCTCCGTCAGTCAAAGTAACAGTACCGCGTTTTCACTGAATTCAGTTTTGTCATTGCAGTGGAATACATGGATATCTTTATGAGATGGAAAGTACGACGCATTGAGGTAGTGTTATATAGGCAAGAGTTACATCTTTAATTGAACGAAAACAATAGAATCTTTTGTTAATTAAACAGCATTTTTGCAGAAGTTTTGTGAGCGTCATTCCAGATCTTTTATCGAAGGCTTCTACACCATATCGCGTACATATTTAGCCTTTACATCAACCTCACATTGATTACATCAAATTGGACCACCCCCACTCATCTTACGGACCACAGCTGTATGTATCCGGCAGTACTCTTTTATGCATCTTCGTTCACACCGCAATGTCTTCCCTATGAAAAGCGATGCAATTTGATTTCTTGATCATACTTAATATTTTATATTTTATTTATCTATATAATGATGCGTTATCATGTTTTCATAAATTAGTCATGCAAAATTATCTTTGCCGGCGGCATTAAGACCAATCCGCGGTTGACAATACAATCTTGGAAATGGTATACAGACACTTTCAGAGGTAAAGATTTCTAGAGGGTTGCATATTGTCGTGCGTGGGAGTTCTATCAAATTTGTCTTTTTGGGATAGTCGGACTGAGGGTGGGGGTGACATCTGAACGTGAGACAGCTTGTTCCCATCACTGCTACAATTCATTTCTATATCGGATCTTATATCATTAATTACAACCAATTCGAAGTCAAACGATATATATATGAGGAACAAGTTTGAGATTTTATTAATGACCAAGTTTATTATATGTGCATGTACGTACTGAGATATAAGTATGGTTAATTTAAAATACTAATGTAGAATATGTTTCCATAATAATGACCGCAGATCTAATGTCTACTTTGTTTGTGTGACTGTTACAAGGTTTGACAAAAACTTGTTTCTTTTCAGCATATCTTAATGAATGAGCATATTAAACTAGACTGGGCCTTCAAAATGTCCCTTCTACTTGACATCGCCAAGGTAACAACATTTTTTTGTTTGTTTTGGTACTTGTTTAATTTTCACCTAAAGCTTGCCGCAAACTGGTACAGTATTTTCGGGTCATACTCTCTGAAAATTAAGAGTAGGACAAATAAATAAAATTTCAGGATACTGTGAAGCTAAAATGTAACGATGTTCTATGACACAAACTGTTTCACAAAAAGTTGAAAGATGACAGTAGTCGAATACCTTACGTAGTGATGCTGGCAATCAGTCCGAGATGTGCTTCTTGTGCAATTTAAATCACGTGATCTTTCAGAACAACTGATGTTGAAAAACGAGAGACAATTTGCAACCACTCAGGATAACATGACCCTTTCTTTGGTCCTTTATGATAAATAAATGTTTGAGCCGTAACATAGCATAATAGGAAGCTTCATTTCGTCCTTTATGATACATAGATGTTGCAACAGTCCAGAGGATAGCGTAACAGGATTCTCTATTTGGTCCTTTATGATATACATGGGTATAACAGGAATTTAATATTACGCCTCCATTTTGACCACATAATCCATTGTGAAATGGCCCTTTGGGGGTCTGTATGGCGACAAAGGAAACGTAATGTTAAAAACGTCCATCGGTTTTTGCACTTTGTCTGACCAATTCCCATTCATGCAGTATTCATTCACACACACACACACACACACACACACACACACACACACACACACACACTATAAAAAACATTTTTACTATACAACTATACACTATCACACCTTTAGTGAAAGAAGAGAAAAGAATAGGAGTGCTCACACAGAAAATAAAAAAGTAGTGCTCACACAGAAAAACACAATTAAAACTATTATACTTGTAGTAAAAGAAGAGAAAAGAATAAACGTGCTCACACAGAAAAGAAAAGGAGTGCTCACACAGAAAAACAATGTGTTTTCACGTGCCCCTACCAAATTATTACTAACACTGGAGAAGAACGACAATTATAAGATTAAATAGCTCCGAGCCCCCCAGTCAGTAAGGCCGACGGTGTATAAAGTATAAAAAAAATAATAAGGTGAAAGGTATAACAATTTAATAAACTATATCACGGTATTCAACAATTACAGGACAATTTTTCAATGCAATTGTTTCCAATCAATACAAGACCTATTCAAATTGCCAGTTATTTCATCACGCGAAATTAAATGTGAGAGTGTTTCCTTTCCGTGTCCCTTCTAAATTACTCATCTGTAACTTCCGCCTTGCCGATACTTCCGGTACCCTTATTTCTGTTCTCCGGCCCTGCGACTTTGCACAACTGCTTATTCTCCCGGCCCCTGCACCTTCGCACAACTGCCTATTCTCCCGAGCTCTCCACGTCTTCTTCTCTCTAATCTTCGGGTGGCGCCCTATCCCACCCGGAAAGCTTCCTGTGGATTAGAAGGGACGTTACATTTTTGTTTCCTTGTTCAGTCACACGAGAATTAACACACTCTCACAGACCTTTCATCAGCATAATGACAATTAAATCATTAGGTCAACTCGTACACTCACATCTAAATATTCCACACACTCTTGTTCTATAAAGGCTATAACAACAACAATAAAATCACGACTTCTGATATATACACACATATCCCTAATTATCGATATAGTAAACTATCAACATCAACAATATTCCTACGCATTTCCTACCTTACAAATTATAAAGACACATACAAATATAAAACGCCTAATTATACGTGCACAGGCCAACAGTGCCTAACTCTGCATAATCCACAACTATACATTCAAAAATAAACAAGTACAAGTTGTAACTCAACTTACTATTAAGTTCAGTTATGTACCACAATACAACATCGTAGCAGATTACACCATCCACTTCTATTCTATCCCAACAACTACGTACATTAATCTTGAATATTATTAATTCGCTATACGCGACGTTACGACATGTTGATAATTCAGCTATACATTAAAGATTAAATTTCTGCTAAATTAAATGCACGTAATAACGTATTAATCTAACGACACCTAGTTAGGAAAGTGAGACAGATTCTGGCGAAGATATTTTACTTCAGAAGCCTTTGCTCCAAATCTCGTCCGAATTTCCTAGAACTCCCTTTCCCATTGTTTTTTTTTTTTTTGTTTTTTTTTTGACGAGTGTCCAATTTGCTCTCGGAGTACGTGATGTTTCTTTAGTCAAATCAAAACTATACTGACTTTCCAAAATGAATGTAACAGGACAATGTCTGGCTGCGTGAGAAATTCGCCCAAAATTTGACTTTCTTAGTTCTGATTGGATGCCGGTAGTCTCTTTGAAAACTGTCTAGGGTAGTAGCACTGATATGTTATTATGTCGGGTTTTCCAGTCTCGAAGCTTAAGCCGACCGGTGACATCACTGGTTGATGGCAAAACAAAGAGTTTCTCACCAACGCGGCAAGGTTCTCTTGAATTAATCGCGAACTTGACTGTGATGTAATGGCTAAGTTACGGACAGGTAATTTCTTTGTTTCAGAATAGGTCTAAATTCGTAATATTATATAACACGTATTGACATTACCCAAAGTATTTTGAATTACGAATTCTATCAGAAGACATTAGTAAACATTAGGCAGGAATTGATAGCAAATTTTCTCACACAACGTGACACATGTAGTAAAAGAAGGGAAAAGAGGAGTGCTTACACTCATACAAAAACATAGCCTTCTATAGAGATTTAACAGGATATAGAGATGAACAAATATACACTTTAGGACAGGCATTAACTTATTATTACAACCTAAGAACTATGTTAAAACATATACGACACTGACATTAATGCTGTATGGAATCAAGTGGGGTTTAGAATTTTTAATACTGTTTTTCATTTTAACCATTCTAGATTTAATCCTCTAACTAAACGGTTACCAAGTGTCACTTGCTAAACACTGGCAGAAAGTTGCAGAAACATCCAGTCTCAAATGAGGCAGATTTGGTTCTTCAGTTTGTTATAAATTTGCAATTCGCCACCCAACATTTAGTACACTGACTGATCTTTGTTTACCGAATGTCAGTTTGTTTTATTTGCTTTTCGTACGACGATTGGAACGTGACACATGAGCTGTTTGAGCGTTAAATTTGCCACACTGTCAAACTAAGTGAGACTTTGGCTTGAAGCTCGGGATTTTTTTGTACTGTAAGGTTGAGATATTTTTTGTTTGTTTTTTTGGAAACGGCTAAACTAGTATACACTGAAGATGTGCATCATACGTGGAGTGTCTGTACTTGTTAGGAAAGAATGTTTTTCTCGTTAAACATGCAGTGTGATCACCTAAGTCACCTTGTAAATTTAATATCACAATATCACCCTTTTAGACAAAAGTGTGACCTTATATAACCGTTATAATTCCTATAAATTCACCAAGGAAGTGCAAGGTGAACTAAAATAATAGAAATCTGCAAATGGTGCCACACTAACAGCAGGAGCAGCAGGGAGGGTGAACAGATCACTTTTTAAAGGAGTCCTTTTTTGAAAATAAGGCTTCCTGCGAAAATGAAAATACAAGGTCACCGAAGCCTCTAACCTACCGAGATTGGGTTATTTTATCGTTTACCTACCAGTTTGTGTACTGCGAGCGGTCCCTTACCTGTGTATGTTTCGCACGCTCAGGTCAAGTGCGATGTTATGTGTGTCAAGAGAGGTGACAACTCCTGCGGCTTAACGAGTATGTGGATATCAACTCCGCTGAATACAACCAGAAGATTGCAGTTATCTCTGATCACTTTAGGTATCTGCGTAAATAAATCATTATTATATCAATAATAACACTAACCATGGAATCTCATGCATCTAAACTAGCTCGACAGCGACTAGAGGCAATTAAGAAATATCTCCCCGTCCGTGATTCTCTCAAGCAACATCTACAAGCGCGTCAGGAGTCTCAGTTGGAATTTAATGAAGGTACAGAACAGTTATTTAAATCAATTGTCGAACCAACAAAGAAAATTGTTATAGCAACTGAGGCAGCACAACAAGCTCTTGAAACATTACCTGTTGATATTGCTGGCCGTTTTCGAGCAACCCGACTACCACCCCAGCAACATCCTCAACCACAATCTGAACTTCAACCACAACCTGAACCGCCAAAAGCTAGAACCAAGATAATAGATAAATTCACGCCTGAAGGTATTGCCGCTATCAAGGACTGAACCCAATTAATTAATATTTCCGCGTTTGGATATAGTAATAGAGTTAATTATGTAAAAGCCGAATATGTTGATACTCTAAAACACGCCGATTGGATTATGGATGCATATCGCATCGCTACTGATACTCCGCAGATCAGATCTGATGATGATGTTAGACGGTTTTACATTTTTAGCCAGGCAGTAGATGAGTATACTGAACGAGTAAAGCAAGAAAGGAGACTAAAAGAAGAAGAAATGAAGCAGCAACATGAAAAAGCAAAAGCAGAAAGGAGATTAGACTCAAGAGAAGGGAAGGAAAAAGCATGCAAAGCAACAGGTGAGGAAGAGGAAAAATGGCAAGATGCAAGTTCTGAAACTGGAAGTGGTCTCGTCGCTCCTGGTACAGATACCAGGGGAAGTGGTCTTAATACTCCATGCCCCAATAACGTCCTTGCCGATGTTGAACGACTAGAACTTCTGATTGGATGAAAACGAGCTGGCAATAATTCCCCAGAAATCATTAATGAAGCAGTTGACATGGATGCGCCCGTCCTCAAAGATGAATCTGTGTGCGATTTTCAATATTATTCTTAAGACGCACGAGAGCCAAATCAGCGTGGGCGAATTGAGCTGCAAGTTCAGGATACAAGCAGATATTTCGTACCAGCTGAAGCATTTATTGAAGTAGAGGGTGAAATTCTACGAACAAATGATCTTGAATATGGAGCTGATATTAGAGTTGGTTTTGTTAATAATGGCATCATGGCGTTGTTCGACAGTGCCACGTATATCGTCGACGGAACAAATATTGAATCAATTCAGAAAGACGTTGACGTTGCCACGACGATACTTGGCCTTATTCGATACAGCGATGATTATTCAAGATCTGCTGGTCCGTCAGTGATGTTTATGAAGGATACTACTGATCACCCTAACAACAGATAGTATAATATAAGACGACCAAGAAACTTAGCCGACAACACTGACGCTGATGTGTGGCCGGTGGTTCATGGTACTAATCCAGAATTTAACTTAGGATTCGCAGCGTCGATTAACGCTGAAAGATGGAAGTAGAAGATTTTCATGTGCAATTCCAATGTTACATATCTTTGGATTTTGCAGGAATGTGAGAAAGGTCATTTTCGGAGCGAAGCATACAGTTGTACTTGTAAGAAAGGCTACCGACGATGATGCAATCTGGCGCCCTATCGGTGATGCAGGTAAAGTAATACTGACAAAACTTTCGTTGTGGATGCCAACAATGATACCGTCACTCGCTGAAAAACAATGGTTGCTCTCTTTTATGGACTCAGGTGGTAAATCAACATTATCATGGTTGACGATGACCACATATAGAGTTCAGAGTAACGTTAATAGTTTATTCACATGGCAGATAGCATCACAGCAAGGTGTCTCTGCACCATGACATATTTTAGTACAATGATATTTGACAAACTTGGTGTTACTGAAGTTTCACTGAGAATAAATGGACATCAAGAACCATCCGAAGATATATTATTGAATTTTGAAAATAATCATGTTGCACGTGATGACATTCTTTGGACGTGATCAAAATATTGATTCTGGTCTGCAAATATCACAACACTGTATCCGATTTATTACTTTTCTCTGGAACATTTGGATTTGTTTATGCAGTCTGTCGTTGATATACACTTTCGAGCTCGTGTGGCAAGAGGAGCTATTGCAAATTACAGAGCTATTGCTGTTATACTGTCAGACACAACAATGCTGCTTGAAGGTGTTCGTGAACGAATGAGAGTTATTGATGCCCCAGTAGAAAACATGTAATTAAATCGTCTATGATATTATAATGTCATATCATCATGTTAGTGTCAGTCTGACTCCTGGTCAGATTTAAAAGCTACAATCAGTATAAAAAAGAAACTAGAATAAAATTTTGCTGAAATCAGAACAGATCGCAGGTGGTCCAAATAAACTATCACTGACAGAACGTCAACTCAGGCACTTCAATGACGCCAAACGATCAGCGACTGATGTAAGACTTAATCTTTCTGCGGGTGCCATTAAAGACATCGCCAAGACGGGTGCTATATTTCCACTTCTTGCAGCTATACCAGCGATAATAGCCTCTACAGCCCCAGCTGTTGCAAAAGCAACTGCACTTGGTGCTGTTGGAACTGCCTCTGGTAGGGCATTAAAAAAAGCAACAGGCCAAGGACTAAATACTTCCAAAAATAAGGCCGTTCCGTTCATGCATTGGGTCTAAGACTGTCAGGGTACGGTCAGTCCACGGGGAAAGGTCTAAGACTGCACGGGACACATCGTTGATGCTTCCTATGTCCGATTTTGATTTACTTGATGCTGCTAAAAAATTAAATATAAAAACTTCACAGGTGTTTTAATGCGTGATCAATTACCAAAACAACCAAACCATGTTGAAACCGGTATCATTAATCTCGATGGAAGTTCTGGTCCAGGTACTCACTGGGTTGCACACACCATTGATCCACGCGCAGTTGTTTATTTTGATTCGTATAGGTTGGTACTACCAAAAGAATTTTTAAAATATATCGGTGGACTTCAAAACACTTCTGTCTGGTATTCAACATTACCAGCGTATATGTGGCCGTGAAGTACTCACTGTACTCGACGCTGTGTCATCGTCAACGACGACGCCTCATAAAGTCGTGCACGAGTATACCGCCAGACGGAATAGCCGTCCACCGTCGTTTTAAACGGGTCTTAGTGAATATTCAATGGTAGATATTTACGGAAGGTCTTCTTGGAGTCTCAAACTTCAGGTGAATTATCCAAATATGCAATCCTTGACCAGGTCAATGATGAGCTCGCTGATCTTTTGCGTCTCGTAGATGTGGACCAAAATGAAGCTGTTGTTTTTCAGGATCAACAAGGACGATTAAAGACGAGCAATATCCCGTTGACAGATATTATTCTGCGAGTTCCAGATGCGACCGAGGGTAACTTTAGCGGCCCTTACTAAAAACGGTAAATTTAAAAACTCGGAGGAATCAATTCTAACACTGATGGGACAGATTGCTGGACGCATCAGAAGAATTGGAGATATTATGTATGGCGATCTCAACATGAACAGAAATATAATTATCAGTGTGAGAGAACCAAAATCAGACGATGATGTGGCGACAAAAAGATACGTAGACAGTAACAAAAACACGATCAGAACTGAGATCGATGATCATTTACTATCCGCCGGTGATACAGTGACTGGTTCTCTCAATATGTCTAATAATAAAATTACTGGTCCTGAATAACCAGAATCAAACGATGACGCTGCAACAAAAGAAATACGTCGACAATTGCAACATCCCGATGATGACCTAATTAATGACAATCAATGATGGATTGACCACAAGATCTGAATTTGCTACTCATGTAGCCGCATTTGTAAATTTTCGTAGAAACACAAATAGAGCTATTATTGAATTTTTTGGAAGTCCAGCAGTTATCGACATCAAACTCTCCGAAATAAAAAAATATTACCGATGATGTAGCATATACAATAACGTATGGATCAGCGTTATGGACACCACTCAATAATTCTATTAAACATCGCGCTAAGGTTATCGGTATATACAAGGCTCTCAATACTCGGCACTACAACATTTACAATATCTACCACGATTTTACGGCGTTATCTAGTCCTGACTCCGTCTGGATCTATGTTAGTGATATTGGATCAAAACGACGAGGGAACATTTGTGGTGGAACCCGAAGAAAAAGGCGCCCCCATGTTGTATTATTGGTGTCTTGAATTAGTTGCTAAACTACCACCTACTTAAATTATATAATGAACCAAATGATTGATGTTGTTGCAGCGCAGCATTACAGATACGAGCAAGTGTGTTTGTTGCAGACCCAGCTGAAAAATATCACTGATGAGTATACAGTAAAAAAACAAATACCACAGACGTATCGTTGTTACTGACATAATTATATATTCTGCATCCGCCGTAGTAGCTGGAACAGCAACTATAATCGGATCATTATCAGCCACGTACATAATAGCACCAGTAATTAATAGGAATTGGTGTTGCAGCTATAACCGGTGTTGCTGGTATTCTTAATATCATTGCAAACAAGATATCCACGTGTGCGGCTGATACAGCGTTGCTATCAGCGGCAACACACACGCACATGCCAAATTATGATCGCTGATATCATCAGGGCTCAACGATGGAATAATATCAGATCAGGAATTCGCAGAAATGATTAAGGTTTATTATGAAGCAACTGGGAACCAAACCTCTTTGTCTCCTTACAAAGATCCCTAATTTAAATTAGGAAGTAAATAATAAGGTCACAAGAATTACTAGAGCAAATCGTCGCTAATACAACACCACCAACAACCACGATGATATCAACAAGCTCAGCCAATCCTGAGTTCAACGTTAGCTTTCCAACGGCAATTCCACCCAAGGAAATAGCAAAAGCGCACTTGCGAGTATATTACAACTGGCCAAGTATTATATCAAAGTCGTTCGGTGGGTTGCAAGCAAATAATTCATTAGTGTTTTCTTATTCAAATAAATCTGATGGAACCCCCGATTGGCAAGTTGTTGGTATTCCTAAGGGTAGTTATCAAATAGAACAGATCAATAGTGAACTCCAACGCAGGATTAAATCTATCACAGGAAAAGATTCCAAAATCGCTATCACGGTTCATGATCCAACATTATCAGCCGCGATAGAAATATCGTCACCCGACTACGTCAGTCATCAATCCGAACTGTGTTAGGATGGCCAGAAGTACAACCTGCGGCACCGACAGCACCAACGCAGCCTCAACTGTCCGATTACGTTTCAGATAAACGAGCATTTTCTTCCTTTCCAGAGTATCGAAAAAATTATCCATGTCGGCATTTGGAGCGAGCTAGTTTTATTATCGACGAGAAGACTACCGCGCCAGTGGATGTTGGTACATATTTTATTGCCACTGATGGTACAAGACTTCCAAAGCCGCTAAGAAACTTTCTGTCATTATGACGAAGACAGAAAACCAATAATCGACGAAAAATATATTAATTCGTACGTCGAAGCTATTACGCCTGAACACACGCGTGTACGCAGCAAACTGCATCAATTGTTTCAAACTCACATACGAGAATATCCAAACTATGATCTAAGGCAGCAAATAATTGAAACGATACAACATCTAAATCAAGTTGTATCCGACCTAGGGTATGTCAATTGGGTTATTATCGAAACAGCGATTGTTGCTATAGATGAATTCGTTGGTCTTCCACCGGATAAGAATACAACGACATTTAAGCATCTGTTTCTCAGACACTATGCCATTACAGAAACAGAATTACCAAAATTCATTATACCAGGGTTAAACTCGCCGACGCCAATGATATCATTGATGAATATTTTCCATTGATGCTAGAGTCATGGAGAATAGTATTCCCTCCTCTAGATAATCTCAAAAATAACAATCATCCAGACGGCGGTGGTCATCATATATCACCAGGTATTGTCAGTATCATACCAACAATCTCAGTCAATTTTGTATGTGATACAATCGATGGCAGCTATCAAGTAGATCTAGAACAATCCTGGAAGACACAACAGGGATATATTCTATACACGTTCACCCCTGAAGTTCCGCCTGGGGTTTTAATTGTGTAAGTACCCGTTAATCGGGTTTATCTACGACGTCATAATCCGCTATTATCACGAATACATTTCAGACTTACTTATCAAAGTGGACACTTGCTTGATTAAAGAATTGAAGTTTTAACAATAAGTTTGTATGTGAGATCGTCACCTGACTGATTTTTGTGAAATCTCCTAAAATCACAATAAATATTATAATTTGAATAAAAATAAAAAAAAATACAAAAATATATCTGAGTCAGAATAAAATAAAAAAATAAAATAATAAATCTGAGTCAGAATTTGCATTCGCGGATAGATTAACCGATTTAGCATTAAGTGAACTCTCAAAAGCAGCTCCGGAATAAATAAAAGATATGTTAGACCTCCACAAGATCCAAAACGTTATATGACGACAAGTAAACGAAATTGTCTCCGTAGCTACTTTTTGTTGGAATAACTATTATTTATATATTTTCTCAAATTAAATCATACAAATGAATATAACGGATGGAATAATTGCCGAGATAGAAAAATTAAACCATGCACAACAATTGATGGTGTGTTATTATTGTCGAAACAAACTTCGTAGTAAGATTCTTGATGATGTAATTGATCGAGCAAAAATTTCTCAATTAATGGGTAAAAAATATAAAAAAATAAATCTGGATAAAAATATAAACATAATTTTTATAAAAATAAATATTGTTTGGTGTTACAACTTTCACCAGTGACGTTCACAATCCCTCTTGACTTTCGTCAAGGACTCTGTCAGGGATAAAGTCAAGGACTCCGTCAGGGTGTTCACAATCGTACATAATTTTTTTTTCAGTTGTCTTACACGTGAACTCACAATCTTTTTGTTTCGTATTCGCGTGATAACTATGATCAAACTTTCTCAATCGCCTGTGCAAGTGAAACCGATTTCCGGATGTTTCTATCATTATTGACATAAAGTAGCGATTGTTTCATCGCTTGTTGGAGCAATTGAATAAACCTGTTTTCGGCTGCTAGTGTGTATCTTCCGTCCTATTTCCGTTCTTGTAATATTTCAAAATCATTTGTCATTTTTTTCAGGATCCAATTGTTTAGAAAGTTCTATATCATCATCATGTAATTTTTTAATCTCAGAAATAATTGCATTAATATTTTCGGAATTTATTATATAATAAATATTTGTTTAAAATAAAAACAAAAAATTAGACAGGAAGAATGGTAAGCAGTTTGCCGTTCCATGGGGTCCCTTCATTAGCCAGTATTTGCAATTCCATGGGGTCCCGTCGTCACTTGCCAGGGTGTTTTTTGGCTGACTGGGCACCCTTCATGAGGCTCTTGCTGACAGTTCTTTTATTGAGCACCCTTCATGAGGCTTTTTTTAATGGCTGACATTCTTTCTGAATATCTTTTTATGGGGTACCCTTCATGAGGCAGAGGACTCATCACTATTACTGTCTATTTTTGGGGGGCTCCTGTTTTTCAATTGCTTACACAACTACCCTCAAATTAAACCCCTGGGAGAGCAAAACAGCATCCACCAGGTTGATCGACATGGTGGGGAGGTGTGCATGAATTTTATTCTGGAGAATTTCTCCTTGGGCTGGAGACCACCCAATTTTTAATGAAAATGAGATTATCGCCCACCGTCGACGTCACGGGATTCGAACTGCACACGTCGAGAATGGAAATCAGCCACGTTAGCGCTAGACCACGGATCATTCTTACGATTGTATGCTTGAAACATTATTATGAAGTTACCTATAGCAGACGATTTTACCTTGATAACGGGCAACCTACATGAGATCACCAAAAACAGGACATACTGAAGCAAAGTCAATTTATAAATCACAAAGTTACAATAGTTGCGTTAACTGCAGTGTGGACTATTCAATGAATTTATTTCAACTTCCAAACACCATATAAATCTGCCAGACGTCATTCGGGAACTATCTATACCTGGAAATATAAAAATAGCTTACCTGGATTATATGCAAGGGAGGCATGGCTTACCTGTTACACTGTGAACCACAACAAAAAAATAATCCGCGGCCGTGTTTAATCACTCTGCCGGAGACAGAGTTATCTTCCTTCATCTAGTATACAATTTAATTGAGCCAAAGTAGATTCAGGAGTGGCGGCGTCTTTCAAGATATAGTGAAATATTATTTTTTGTTTATATTTCTTTAAAACTACTGATCTGTATATTTTGTCTGCGACATGGTGTACTGAAGCTGGGAAAATGCAGAAATATTCGTCAGCTGTATTTATCGATAGAAATTCTTGTTTCGCCCGTCTCCACGTTCACAGATATAACTGCTGTTGGAAATTTATTATATTTCCAGTGCCTCCAAATTTACAAATCTGACTCTATGTAATAGCTCGTAAATTACCCAACGAATCATTAAGTTTTCTGCAGCTGATGCGGTCAATCACAAGACCATCTTCGATCAGTCCGTGAAAACATTTATAGATAAATTTATGACCAAGATATCTTTTTTCCAACAGTAAATCTAAGATAACTAACATTATTAACAAAACCGACTGGGTTTTTTTCGTCGACAGTGCCCAATTACACCAGCAAGAAATGCCTCATAATCATTGATGATGGGATGCTTCACAAATCTATTTCGCTACATTTATATAGTAATATTATTTGTCTAAATTATTATTTTATTACTAGAAAAATATGTGGAAGGACTGCTAACCCGAAAATCTAGCGAGATAGTCCTCTGCGTTTTTTATACCAGCAACGCTGTTGCCGGCGTTATCTTTTTTTTTTTTTATCGTAATACTGTTTCAAAGCCATGTATATTTTACCCGCATTCTACACACAACTGCGTTTTACCACTGACTCCGACGTTAGACTTTAAAGACGGCTTTGGTCTAGACTTTATCGTCGCACGCTCTGCGTGTGATATCCACATAATTCATTTACAGAGGCCCGATTACAAGGAGCTGCAGAACCAATCATCAGCCACTTACAATTATTATTTGCTTGAATCATTATATATATA
>JAECUM010051378.1:0-38443 GCA_016617855.1 Megalonaias nervosa | reverse complement strand
TGGCATGCATGCCATAGGTTACTGACCCCTGACATAGCTAACAGTACCACTAAAAATGAACCAAGAACAATAACTAATTTATCCCTGGTGTACCCCAACAACCAAAATTTAAAATGATGTTGATATGACTTTCCTCTCTGATGACTTATACATAAAAATCCTATATAAGTATTTGTCTCAAAATACATATTTATGAAGCAAATTGAATAATATCAATGTTTTGCAAGTGTTAGGACACAAAACATTACATTTTCATAAACAGTTCATAAATATCATATAACACAAGCTCAAATAAGATTCTCCTTTCAAATGACAAAATACATTAATCAACTAAGAAATCCAGTGGTATCACTTTAGTCTCATAACTATATATTTCATCTTTGTACACTGTGTGGCATAAAACAATGTACAGTGAAACAATCTGAGTGTCATAAAGACACCTCCAATGTTTATAATTGTGTTGGGTAATACAATGTACAGTGTAACAATCTGAGTGTCATAAAGACACCTCCAATGTTTATAATTGTGTTGGGTAATACAATGTACAGTGTAACAATCTGAGTGTCATAAAGACGACACCTCCAATGTTTATAATTGTGTTGTGTAATACAATGTACAGTGTAACAATCTGAGTGTCATAAAGACACCTCCAATGTTTATAATTGTGTTGTGTAATACAATGTACAGTGTAACAATCTGAGTGTCATAAAGACAGACACCTCCAATGTTTATAATTGTGCTGTGTAATACAATGTACAGTGTAACAATCTAAGTGTCATAAAGACACCTCCAATGTTTATAATTGTGTTGTGTAATACAATGTACAGTGTAACAATCTGAATGTTATAAACATATCTCCAATGTTTATGTGTATGGTGCAATACAGCATACCGGTAATAACTAAAGTGTCACAAAGATATCTCCAATTTTCATAAGGTTGTGGTGCAATACATGTACCATGTACATAGTGTTATAACCTGAGTACCGGTATCATAGATACCTCCAATGTTTTTTACAATGTGTGTGATATAACACAATGCATAGTGTTATAACCTGAGTACCGGTATCATAGATACCTCCAATGTTTTTTACAATGTGTGTGATATAACACAATGCATAGTGTTATAACCTGAGTACCGGTATCATAGATACCTCCAATGTTTTTACAATGTGTCTGATATAAAACAATGCATAGTGTTATAACCTGAGTACCGGTATCACAGATACCTCCAATGTTTTTACAATGTGTCTGATATAACACAATGCATAGTGTTATAACCTGAGTACCGGTATCACAGATACCTCCAATGTTTTTACAATGTGTCTGATATAACACAATGCATAGTGTTATAACCTGAGTGTCATAAAGATATCTCCAAAGTTTATATTCTGTGTAATACAATGTAATTTATGATAGCCTGACATAAAGATCTGTTTTATACATGTATTATGTAATACAATGTACAGTGTAATAAACTGTCATAAATATACCTCCTATGAAACAATGTGTAGTGTACAACAATGTACAGTCTAATAACCTGAGAGTCACAAAGATATCTCCAATGTTTATACATGTGTGGTGTAATACAATGTATAGTGTAATACATTGAGGCTGAAAAGATATCAATGTATGCTGTTACACAATATATGAAGTAACTTTATATCAGTGATAAGACTAAGTATATAATGCCCTAATGTACTTAAATGTATTACAGTAGCAACATACAAAACCCATGTCAAGTAAGCATTTACAAAATACTTTACAAGATTCAAATTATGTGTCCTGATTTTATGTTTCAAATTAAAAATACATGGAAAACTCCAGTCCAAAATTGTAGAATACCAGCCCATAACCGTAAAAATATTAAAGAGAAGACCAGCCCCCAATTGTGTAACGTTTATGGGGAATGTCTATATTTGTATTAAATGTGGAACAATATAGCAATATATCAATACATATCAGAAAGAACAGAAGTTTGAGGAATTTAACAAGATTCTATTTTTCCCTAAAATTAATGCATGTTCTTGTTTCGTGACACATCATCCACACAATATTTCATCAAATGAAGTCACGGTGGTTAAGGAATAGACTTTTAAATGTAAACAATGGCTTAAAATAAGGTACAAACCTGCATTCAAAATTTAGAAACATGTCATGGACACCAATGGGTCCATGCAGGTCTGAGATCACTAACCCGACAGTTGACTAAAAGCCCATTGCAATGGCAGTTGGCTAAGTTTGTTTGTATAATGCTTTCTCTTAACTGTTTTTTTTTTAGAACAAATCATTTAATCATGTTTCTATTTTTACTAACAAATTAACAATAACCACATTTTAAAGTGCATCAGCATTATTTAGTCAAAAATTGAAAAGTTGTTTGCCAAATCTAGTCAAAATTTCTGTTCAGTAGTATTTGAGAAGAAACTGTTTTAATGGTTAGCCATATTTAATAGTGGATCTATATTATCTGAACAAACATAAAAGCCTTCATGCAAATTTGTTTTCTGTCAAATTGGTTCTCTGTTCAAGAGAGTCTGAGAAGTCACTAAAATACTTTTTCTGGTTTTAATATCAGCAGCCATATTTGACGGCTGACTGGCACCATTGTTACAACACTGTTAGGCTTTTAAGCAAGGATGCTGTCTCTCATACTCTATCATTTAAAGATTTTTCTACTTTCAGGAACTGATGCAATACTTAATGGTGGTTCCATATTATTTGTAAATTTGTTTTTGTGGATTTTAATGGCACTTTTAACACATTATTGGCCCAGGAAATGTGAGATAAGGCCTTTCTCAAGTACAGACAGGGGCAGATGACTTAGGCTGGTATCAAACCAGCAACCTGAACTAATGAGTCTAATGTTCTACTGCAGATCCCTGCATTACTTGTAAAAAGTTTGATGGAGTTCAATGGTGGACAGCAGCATGAAATCTTGATGAAAATATCCATCATTTCAAAAGAGGCATTGACTTTTACACAAAATTCAGACAAGGTTTCTTCTTCCTGAAAAACTGTTTATTTGGATTGTTCTGCTGTCAAATGAATATTTTAAAGTAAATTTTTACTTAATAATAGAATTGTTCTGGATTCATATGCTTCCACTCAGTTGAAATTCAAAGACTTTTCGAGGACTTTCCAGAGCCTGAAAAATAAATTCCCATGATCCAAATATAGGTATTAAAGGTGAAAAACATAAACTAAATGACAAACAATACAAACCAAAAAAGCTGGAACAACACAACCAAACAAGATCGTCAATGAAGGTTCGTGTTTATATTCCTGGAACCATTAATTTTAAAGGGTGTAAAAATAATTTTCAAGAGTTTTAAGACTAAAACTAAAATTTTTTAAAGAATTTCAAGGCCTTGAATTCAAAAAGCCAAACTCCTGTACTTTCAAGTCTGTACAGGAAGCACATGAACCCTGAAGAGTCTTGCCAGGGCCTGGTCAATAGCATAACCATTAATTTAAACATGTTTAATGAGGTAGATCTGGTAGATGCTGGTCAATTAGCAAGCAATGTAATTGACATAGTTATTCCATTTGTACTGATAGTAACTGAAAAGCAGTTGAGTAGAGGGCTCTTGTTGCAACACTGCCAAAAATACAAAGCGCTATTTCCAAGTATGAATATAATCTCAAGACATTCAATCTCTAAGGAGAATCTCTGCATTTCAGACCTGCTGGACCGCTCCGGTGGCCTAGTGGTTAGAGCGTCCACCTCGGATGTGGGAGGTCGTGGGTTTGAACCCCGGCCAAGTCATACCAAAGACTTTAAAAAATGGTACTAACAGCTGCCTCGCTTGACGCTCATCATTAAGAGATTAGTGTTAGGACTGGTTGGCCCGGTGTCAGGATAATGTGACTGGGTGGGACATCATGCTACATGTCTGCAGCATGATGCCCCAGTGCTAGACACCACTATAAGCTGTCACTCTGCAGACATTGTAACGATATGACTAAAAAATTGTTAAAGCTATGTTAAAAATCTAAATCACACACACACACACAGACCTGCTGGAATAAGACGATGATGACTTAACAAAGAAAAAAAGATAACAGCCTGAAAAATGCACTTGGAGTCCAGCAATCATATAAATGTATGTCAAGAGTTGGCACACCCACCAAAAAGAAAATCCACAATGCTAAGGTCAAACTTCGTGAGGGGATGCATCTTAATCAGCACTACTCCCTCACTGCAGCAGCAGGCAATTAAGGTCCATATTTTATACTTCACTGACCTGAAGCCAAACTCCAGTACAACTAAGAACACATTAAATGCTTACCATTTACTTCACTGATCTGAAGCCAAAATCTGGTACAGTTGAGAACACATTAAATGCTTACAGTTTACTTCAGTGACCTGGAGCCAAAATCTGGTACAGTTGAGAATACATTAAATGCTTACAGTTCCTATTTATTGGCATATACAATGCACAGTTAACCTCTTGGAAGTAACTTATCACAATATAAAATACATAGTCCTTAACATGGAAGGTTTACCATCGAATAAACATGTTTATTCCTACATTCAACTAGGATGTATATACTTCACATGAAAAATCCATACAGTCATGAGCTAAACACAAATACTCAACCTACTTGTAAGAGGGCTTAAATTAGAATTTTTTTACTAATCAACAAGATCATGACGAAAAATTTTTTTACTGATACTGCCCTGAAATTCAATGGTTCTGCAAAAATCAAACAGAAGTCAGTTTATTTTATTATTCAATATTTATCATTAAGATCAACTTAAAACAACTACAACAGTGTATTCCACAAAAAAAGTCCCAATGAAAGCTGAAAGTTGATATTTATTTTCTGTATCTGATTCATCATAAGATGATGGTCCATAATGCCTAGTCTCTGGCCTTTTGCTATTTGGTCAACTGCATGCCTTCCTGTGTCATACCCTGAGCCATTTTCCCAATAGTTCCAGCACTTTCTTACTGTCATTCCTTCATAGTAAAGATCATGCTCTCTCTCGCCATCATTTAATTTCTATGTTTTGGTTGTGGTTGCACACATTGCTTAAACTTTTAAATCTTTCCAACTGTTGCTGCACAACTCCCTGAATGTTTATCAACAACAATATAAATTATTAAAACATGTTATTCACTTCAATTCTGGATTATTTATTGTGTTAGCCAACACTGTCCAATACCAGACTAATTCCCTATCTGTTTAGTTATCATCCATTCTGAAATAAGTGTTTGGGGCTAGCAAACCAGGCTAGGTCCATGTATATGAAGACTGTCTTGATAATAATCATCACAGTTGACTTGATGCATGGAATAACACCTGTCAACTGTCTATTGTGCCAATTATTGTGCCTTATCAAGTACTGGTAGGTTTTCCATTAACACAGTAAACAGATCAATTAACCATGAACGGACATGAAATCTCACAACTGATACATCCAACACAAAACCACTTGTCAACTATTATGACAGTAATGAGTGGAAATCTTTCACTGTTCCAATGGATTAGTGACAGGAGTGCATACAGTATCAGAATGGATTTAAAGAATTTTGCACAAAGTGTCCAACAAAATAAACAAACATAAAATTTAAACCAAGCCAGGGAAGAAAAAATATGGACAGAATTAACCTATTTTAATTTGTAATGATGGTGCATTGTTCATCAAGATGCATCCTCATACCAAGTTTCATGATGGTATGTACATAGCATGCCAAAATCCTATGATGTCATGAGCTAAACAAAGAACTCAACCTAAGTCAGTAAAATGTGACATGTAAGTCACAGTGACATTCTTTTGTTGTATGGGTGTGGTACTAACACAGATGCATACAATCATCCAGTCTGATGATTGTATAACTGACAGCACTTGAGGAAAGAACTTGAAACACAAAATGCAACTAAAGTCAGTGAAACTTGCAATACAGGTAGGGGTGATAAATGTGTGGTGCTCAAAAGATGCATCCCCGCACCAAGTTTAATGATTACAGGTATAACAATACGTAAACCAGGTGCAAAACAACATAACTAGACTCAAACACTCAATCAAAGCCAGGAAAATGTGCAATGTAGGTCACAGTGACCTTTTTGTGGTGTGGTACTAACTGAAATGCACACAATCATCTATATTGATGATTCTAATATGAACAGCATTTGCGAAATAACTTAAAAAGCAAAACTTAAGCACAGCCAATTAAGCATGAAATACTGGCTAATGATCTACTTTTGTGATAAGAGTGAACTATTCACCATGATAAAGCCCTTCAACAAATATCATAACTCCAGGTATAGAGAGTGCAAAAATCCTATGTGGTCATGAGCTAATTAAAAAAAACCCCCAAGAATGTACAAATAATGTACATGTACAAACTGAGCTGTCTTAACCCCCTCTACAAGGGGCAGACATAATGAAACCCACTTCAAACTGATGCCTAGGACACAGGAAGAAAAAAATGTTGAGACTGTGCATAAATTATGCAGATACATTTTTATGTGTGGACAATGATAGTACAACGGTCATTCCCATCTGTGTTGAGATGAGGTAGAAAGATTATACAAACTGGGTACAGTATTCCTTCATTGTAACAATGTTCAAGGTTAAAATATAATGCATTATAATGATGTATGTGATATGGTATTCCCTCATTATGTTAAGACTGCCATATAATGAAATACATATTACAGTATACCCTCATTATAATGCTATGGTAGCCAAAGAATGTACTGCCTTAAAGCTAGACCAACATATAATGAAGTACTTGATACAATACTCCTTCATTATAATGCTATGGTAGCCAAAGAATGTACTATCTTAAAGTGAGACCGCCATATAATGAACTACATGATACAGTACTCCTTCATTATAATGCTATGGTAATCACAGAATATACTGCCTTGAAGTGAGATCAACATATAATGAACTACATGATACAATACTCCTTCATTATAAATGCTATGGTAGCAACAGAATGTACTGCCTTAAAGTGAGACCAACACATAATGAAGTACATGATACAATACTTCTTCATTATAATGCTATGTAGGCACAGAATTTACTGCCTTAAAGTGAGACCAACATATAATGAAGTACATGATATAATACTCCTTCATTATAATGCTATGGTAGCCACAGAATGTACTGCCTTAAAGTGAGACCAACATATAATGAAGTACATAATACAATACTCCTTCATTATAATGCTATGGTAGCCACAGAATGTACTATCTTAAAGTGAGACCGCCATATAATGAACTACATGATACAGTACTCCTTCATTATAATGCTATGGTAGTCACAGAATATACTGCCTTGAAGTGAGATCAACATATAATGAACTACATGATACAATACTCCTTCATTATAAATGCTATGGTAGCAACAGAATGTACTGCCTTAAAGTGAGACCAACACATAATGAAGTACATGATACAATACTTCTTCATTATAATGCTATGTAGGCACAGAATTTACTGCCTTAAAGTGAGACCAACATATAATGAAGTACATGATATAATACTCCTTCATTATAATGCTATGGTAGCCACAGAATGTACTGCCTTAAAGTGAGACCAACATATAATGAAGTACATGATATAATACTCCTTCATTATAATGCTATGGTAGCCACAGAATGTACTGCCTTAAAGTGAGACCAACATATAATGAAGTACTTGATACAATACTCCTTCATTATAATGCTATGGTAGCCACAGAATGTACTGCCTTAAAGTGAGACCAACATATAATGAAATACTTGATACAATACTCCTTCATTATAATGCTATGGTAGCCACAGAATGTACTGCCTTAAAGTGAGACCAACACATAATGAAGTACATGATACAATACTTCTTCATTATAATGCTATGTAGGCACAGAATGTACTGCCTTAAAGTGAGACCAACATATAATGAAGTACATGATACAATACTCCTTCATTATAATGCTATGGTAGCCACAGAATTTACTGCCTTAAAGTGAGACCAACATATAATGAAGTACTTGATACAATACTCCTTCATTATAATGCTATGGTAGCCACAGAATGTACTATCTTAAAGTGAGACCAACATATAATGAAGTACATAATACAATACTCCTTCATTATAATGCTATGGTAGCCACAGAATTTACTGCCTTAAAGTGAGACCAACATATAATGAAGTACTTGATACAATACTCCTTCATTATAATGATATGGTAGCCACAGAATGTACTATCTTAAAGTGAGACCAACATATAATGAAGTACATAATACAATACTCCTTCATTATAATGCTATGGTAGCCACAGAATGTACTGCCTTAAAGTGAGACCAACATATAATGAAGTACTTGATACAATACTCCTTCATTATAATGCTATGGTAGCCACAGAATGTACTGCCTTAAAGTGAGACCAACACATAATGAAGTACATGATATAATACTCCTTCATTATAATGCTATGGTAGCCACAGAATGTACTGCCTTAAAGTGAGACCAACACATAATGAAGTACATGATACAATACTCCTTCATTATAATGCTATCCTTCGGAAACATTTTTAAGACCTTAACATGTCAGAATATGAACCTGATTATGAACGTATTCCAAAGATACCATAATGCTGAATTTAAGTCTTGGTATTAGTGACCATGATATTCTAGGAGCAATAAAGGCTTCTTATTCCATATAATTACCTCTGGTCACAAAATTATTTAATCTTATTTTCTATACTGGTCTAATACCAGCATGTGGGTACCTTACTCCTGATTTTGAGATCAGAGGTCTTGCTGGAAATCCTGACAACAACATGGTGTTACTATTCTTTTGTTTTCTAAAAATTTTTTTAACTCAGTTCTGAAAAATCATTAAAATGAATTTTTATAATATGGTTTATTTTGTGAAAACATGCAGGGTTCTAAAGCACTATAGTGTAACTGACATTATTTTTAATTTGAAATGTCTCATTGATCTATACCTTCACAGTAAAAGTAAACTTTACTGTGCTGACTAGAGCTGGGTACCACAAAAAATTTGGTACTGCTGTATTTCTGGATATACCACAATATATACAACAGTATACCACAATATATACAACAGTATCCCACAATTACATTAGGGACCAAAACTTAAATGATCTGTGACATTGGTCTGACACTATCTTAAAGAAAAATTCCATCTGTCCAAGCTGACAAAATATCTTGCTCTGATTTATAACAAAATAACACCATGTGATATCTACTATATTATTTAAAGAAGGAAAAGAATTATCTTGAGATCAAAGAAAATAAAATATTGCAACCATCCCCATCCCCCCCCAAAATTAAATGGTTAGTACCTATAGTACACGAGTTTGCTATGTGTATGTTAATTGCTGCACGAGTTGTAATCTAAAACCTGTAACTAAAGTGGGATTAGTAAGCTTACACTACAACAGACACCCTTTAAAAGACATTGTACTCGTATTAAAGAGCTTGCCGAAAAAATAGGAAGTGTTGACACTGAAGCATACAATTTACTAGCTATACTAAAACACACTGACTCAACAAATAAGAAAATATTTAGGAGTTGATTCATTATGCAAAAAATTCAAACAGAAAACAACTGCTCTTCTGAAAATCTTATCATGATTTGCAGTCTTATGAAGAAATACATGTCTTTAACACAAGTAAAATTCACTAGAAAATAACTAAAAAATGACATTTATTTTTGCTTTTAATCCAAAATTTTGAAATATCTTCACAACATCCAATTTGGCCACCACGTTGGCATGTGACACATGCTAAACATGTGATGAAAGGATCATGAATATACAGTAGTCCCCCTCTTATACGGCCACCCCTTCTGCACTGGGAAAGTGGCCTTATAAGACGGGTGGCCTTTCTAGTGTGGGAATAAATTTTTTGTGAGAAGTATATGTAATGTACGCAGTAAGAAAGCTACTTTCTTCAAAGCATTTAATATCTAAAAGTAACATTAATTATTGAAAGGTTCTTCTCGTTATAATAATAGACTTATTTCAACTGAATATGCATTAATAGTTCTTATTCTTGGCGTAAGCATGATATGCGAGCGGGTGTTGTTGTCATGCACATTGCAAATCCATTTCAAAACGTCATTTTAAATATTGGTACATACATAATTCTCTTTCTATTTGCTCCATTTTCCCACTGCTGCTGAATAACATCCTTATCGGTTATGATGTTGTTTATTCGAGTCTTTTCAACATAAAATTGTTTTATTCGAGTCTTTTCTACCTAAAATTGTTCGGCAAGTTCCCCCTCCCCACCTCACCCGATGTCGTCGAGTAGAATAACCGACTTTTTTCTAAAATAATTGTCTCCACTTACGTGATGACATGTTAATGTTTGGTAATGATTTATTCAGATGTTGCTAACTGTATGCAATTTAATTATGCAGACAAAACTTTTGCAGAGCGGACGAAATGCCTTCTTCGTAAATTAATGTGTTGTCACGTGATTTTTCGGTCTTTGTCTGGTACACTATTTTGTTCAAGGCTAATTTCTCTGTGTGTGTGTCTGCAAAAATCTATTTTTAGACTATGCTGACCCTGTTATGATATTGACAATTATGTCCGGTTTTAATCATCAGTGTTGCCAACTACAAGACTGATAAAACAACTTTTCTGCATTTAAACAAAATGCCATGTGTTTTTTAAAGGCAGCAATCTTGTCACAGGATTCATTAGTCGCAGTCTGGTACCCTATTTGTGTTTACATTTCTTTACACCGACAGAAGTCAAAACGGCTTCGATATGTACACAGATTTGATCTGAACAATAGCACCTCGCAGCCGTTAGGATTTGTAATCTTGATAATTATTGTCAGTAGTAATAGCCACTAATTATGAAAGTGAACAAGCTCAACATCTTACTAAGGGAAGCCATAAAGGCTATCAAACCATTTTCCCGCTGACTTGTGTATTGTACATCAATACTGCCACTTCTCAGCTGTTACTACTGTTCAATAATTGTAATCTTAACAATTATCAGAGCGACTAAACTGGACATCTCATGATAACACAGCAGTAAGGCTAATCGGATTACGTGTACTTACCTTTTTGTATGGATTAAAATTTGAGTCTTTCTCAGCTTTATGGAATAAATGTGGCTTCTCATGAGGCGTAAATGATATAATAATAGCCTTAGTGGTACATGTACTTTAGTCAACACTTCTTTAAGTAACAAAACCTGACATTGGGAAACAGAAATCGGATTACTTAACACAAGTTATGAATAAAATTGGTTCTGGATACATATTACAAAATAAAATGCGGCCGCTTGTGAGGGGTAAATTTTTATATTTTTGCACTAATATGCTGGCCGCTGGTCACGTTAGCCGGGTGGCCTTTCGTGAGGGGTACTTTTGAACACAAATTTATCGGTGCCATCGGATTCTGGCCATAAGGAGCGGGTGGCCACTGGTCAGGGGGGCCATTCAAGAGGGGAACTACTGTAATTATATATATGTAATAATCAAAATTAATTTGTGAAACTGTTTTGTAAAATAAAAGTAATAATTTTCCTAATTATTTTGTCATGTAAAATGAAAACATGCTGTTAAATTTTAATAGCATTTAATTCATAACAAGATTACTTTAGAATTTTTGTACATTCATTACTGAGAGAAACTAACAATGTATCGGTATATTGAAAATGTACCATCGTACTTAACAGCAAAAATATACTGTGGTATACCAGTAATAAAACACACCTCTAGTGCTGACTGACTTTTGACAGCATTGTGGCACAAATTGTTGAAGAACTCTAATGATGGAAAATTATTTGTTCTTAATAGAGATATGTATAACCAAGCTAAATCTTGTGTAAACATAAATGGTAAAACCACTAAATTCTTCCAAAGTCATAATGGGGTATGTCACCAATTCTTTTCTTACTTTTCTATAATGACCTAACATATTTTATATCCAAGGCATTTGATGAATTGAACAAACAGTCCAGTATGGGGTGACTAGACCACCTGAGCAGTTGTATGGGAAAACCTACACATTCAGTCAGGCAGCTTCCTCAAAACTGTCAAGCATGGTAGGACAAGACAACCAAAGCAGATGGGATGGAAAGCCTCCACTTTCTATCAGGCAGCTTCTTTAAATTTCAAGCATAGTTAACAATGCGTTGGACACTGCTGATGTTGAATATTTTCTCAAGTTGTGTTTACTTTTGTATGCAGATGATCTGTTATTTTCCTGAACAAGTACTGTCAATCCCATTAAAACTAAAATATTTACTTTACATAAGTGAAAAATTTACAATATACCAGTTTTTATGACAAATTTTACATACAAAATATTTTTGCTTGAGTGTGCTTAATCTGCTTTGTTAGAGTGGTTCCATACTAATGCCATCTATATTCATGCTGTAATTATTACTAGAGAAGTCCAGTGCCATTTCCCGAGTCTGGCTTGGATGACTTGTTGTACCTAGATTTCATATTAAACTGTCTGCATAATTCTGGCCAATGTCCGAGTATGCCCCAATACTGCTAACCATAGGATGATTGTGCACTTTTTTGGATGTATTTTTTTCACCTAGAGCTGATGAAATCTGATATCACTGCGTTATTTAACAGAGACATATCCTCCAATGTTGTATCATGATCTTTTCCTTTATCCTGTATTGAATTTTCATTGGCATTTGTTTTTTGCACATTTTGGACATTGGCTGTGCAAGAGTCACATGTTTCTGTCCTCTGACCTTTGTACTTTTCAGTCTTAACTTTCTTTGATGTGGAATTCGCTTCCTCATGTTTTTGCTTATGAAAAAGACATTTCTGTCTTTTAACTGCACCTTTTTCTACAGTGACCTCAAACCTACCAAGAGAACCAGATTTAAATTGTTCTGTTCTTTCTGCATTACACCTATTGATCTCTGAACTGGACTTTTCCAGGAAATTTTCAATACTTTGGCTTTTTTCAATATGAATATTGTCACCTTGGTCTGCTTGGATATTCATCCCACTAGATTCAATCTTAACCTTTTCATCCTTGATCTTTGATCCATGAACTTCAATATTTGTTCCATCTGAGTGGTTTCCTGGGGTTTCAAATTTAACCTTTACCTCCTTGACCTCTGAACTATATCCTGATAAAAGTTCATTGTCTTTAATCACAACATTCATGCTTTCTTCTCCCTCTTGAGTATGAATGGATTTTAATACACATGTTGGTCCATAGTACTCAGGAATTTGGATATTTAATCTTTTGCACACTTGGGTCATAACCTCATCCACATATGCATATATTCTGAGGTCAGCCTTTTTGTCATGCTTGGTTGGCTGGAGGTTTACTATCACAATTTTGCCTTGGTTACGTTTGGTTGCTAAGGGCAAGTTTCCACATGGCACTATTTGTAAGGAAGTGCCAAGGCAAAGACAAAGGTCAGCTTGTCTGAAAAAGATAATAAACAAAAAATAATTGTTAACACTGTCTTCCTGTCAATCTGTCAGGCTGATTATGGCACTTAAGTAGCAGTTTAAAACAAAAATATCTGTTGTAAAACAAATAATGGCAAAAACAATTAGCCTATATAATCTTTGATACTGAATTATATATGCCATTTAAGGTAATATATCTTGCATATGACCTTCCCATATTTTAACATAAAATAGCAGGACTGGAAGTTTAAAAATTTCTTTGTAGTCAGAAGGACTATTAGACTGAGACATTTACAAGTCAATTCTGATTCTTCAATAGTACTTCTTCACTAGCTAATTGGCAACAACAAAGACTTAACTAGCTATTGTACTGAGATTATGAAAAATGTTAGTCCAACAGGAAATTTGTATAGTCTCAGGTTAACCAGCTTCCACTAATTTTGAGCCCTGAGAGAGAAAAATATTTTACATGCTGTCAGTTTCAAATCAGTATAAAGTAATCAGCAGTAAATAATATCTGAAAAAACTGAGTTTCCATTACCTAATCATTTCTTTTTGCTTACAAATGTTATATGATAAATTACATTGTGCCCATATTATAATGCTTATGAACTTGATATGATAAATGACAGAATGCCCACATTACAATGCTATGAACATGATATGATAAATGACAGTGTGCCCACATTATAACGCTATGAACGTGATATGATAAATGACAGTGTGCCCACATTACAATGCTATGAATGTGATATGATATACTATAATGTGCCCACATTATAATGCTATGAATGTGATATGATATACTATAATGTGCCCACATTATAATGCTATGAATGTGAGATGATAAACTTCAGTGTGCCCACATTATAGTGCTTATGAATGTGATATGATAAATGACAGTGTGCCCACATTATAATGCTATGAATGTGAGACGATAAACTTCAGTGTGCCCACATTATAGTGCTTATGAATGTGATATGATAAATGACAGTGTGCCCACATTATAATACTATGAATATGAGAAGATAAACTTCAGTGTGCCCACATTAAAGTGCTTATGAATGTGAAATGATAAATGACAGTGTGCCCACATTATAATGCTATGAATGTGAGAAGATAAACTTCAGTGTGCCCCCATTATAGTGCTTATGAATGTGAAATGATAAATGACAGTGTGCCCACATTATAATACTATGAATGTGAAATGATAAATGACAGTGTGCCCACATTATAATACTATGAATGTGATATGATATACTATAACGTGCCCACATTATAATACTATGAATGTGAGATGATAAACTTCAGAAAAAAACCCCATTAAAACATGCTGCCTCTCAGTAAGAAAATACCACTAAAACATGCTGCCTCTCAGTAAAAAATCCATTAGAACATCCTGCCTCTCAGTAAAAAAAACATTAGAACATGCTGTCTCTCAATAAAAAAAAACCCATTAGAACATGCTGCCTCTCAGTAAAAAAACCCATTAGAACATGTTGTTTCTCAGCACAAAAAAAAACCATTAGAACATGGGGACTCTCAGTAAAAACACATTAGAACATGCTGCCTCTCCGTAATGAAAACCCCATTAGAACATGCTGCCTCTCAGTAAACAAATCCATTAGAACATGCTGCTTCTCAGCAAAAAGAAACCATTAGAACATGCTACCTCTCAGTAAAAACACATTAGAACATGCTACCTCTCAGTAAAAACACATTAGAACATGCTGCCTCTCAGTAAAAACACATTAGAACATGCTGACTCTCAGTAAAAACACATTAGAATATGCTGACTCTCAGCAAGAAAAAAACATTAGAACATGCTGATGCTCAGTAATAAAACCATTAGAACATGCTGCCTCTCAGTAAACAAATCCATTAGAACATGCTGCTTCTCAGCAAAAAAAAAATTAGAACATGCTGCCTCTCAGTAAACAAATCCATTAGAACATACTGCCTCTCAGCAAAAAGAAACCATTAGAACATGCTGACTCCCAGCAAGAAAAAAACATTAGAACATGCTGATGCTCAGTAATAAATCCATTAGTACATGCTGCCTCTCAGTAAACAAATCCATTAGAACATGCTGCTTCTCAGCAAAAAAAAACATTAGAACATGCTGCCTCTCAGCAAAAAAAATCCATTAGAACACACTGCCTCTCACTAAGAAAAAACCATTAGAACATGCTGTCTCTCAATAAAAAAAACATTAGAACATGCTAATGCTCAGTTAAAAAAACCATTTGAACATGCTGCCTCTCGGTAAAAACCCATTAGAACATGCTGTCTCTCAATAAAAAAACCCCACTAGAACATGCTGCCTCTCAGTTAAAAAAAACCCATTAGAACATGTTGCTTCTCAGCAAAAAAAACCATTAGAACATGTTGCCTCTCAGTAAAAACCCATCAGAACATGCTGCCTCTCCGTAAAGAAAACCCCATTAGAACATGTTGCCTCTCAGTAAACAAATCCATTAGAACATACTGCTTCTCAGCAAAAAAATAAACATTAGAACATGCTGCCTCTCAGTAAAAACACATTAGAACATGCTGCCTCTCAGTAAAAACACATTAGAATATGCTGACTCTCAGCAAGAAAAAACATTAGAACATGCTGATGCTCAGTAATAAATCCATTAGTACATGCTGCCTCTCAGTAAACAAATCCATCAGAACATGCTGCCTCTCAGCAAAAAAAAAACATTAGAATATGCTGCCTCTCAGTAAAGAAAACCATCAGAACATGCTGATGCTCAGTAATAAACCATTAGAACATGCTGTCTCTCAGTAAAACATTACCTTCTCCCCTGCCTTATACATTTTCATTTTTAAATGACATGACCTTTTCAGACTGTCACAGGGCAGGTTGGAGTGGATGGATATTTAAGGACTAAGATTCCAATTCTGCAGTTCACATACAGATAGCTATCCCTCCAAGGATTTGCAACCTCTGACAATACAGACAGCTATCCCTCCAAGGATTTGCAACCTATGACAATACAGACAGCTATCCCTCCAAGGATTTGCAACCTATGACAATACAGACAGCTATCCCTCCAAGGATTTGCAACCTATGACAATACAGACAGCTATCCCTCCAAGGATTTGCAACCTCTGACAATACAGACAGCTATCCCTCCAAGGATTTGCAACCTATGACAATACAGACAACTATCCCTCCAAGGATTTGCAACCTCTGACAATACAGACAGCTATCTCTCCAAGGATTTGCAACCTCTGACAATACAGACAGCTATCCCTCCAAGGATTTGCAACCTATGACAATATACAGCTATCCCTCCAACGGTTTGGGACCTATGACAATGCAGACAGCAAACCCTCCATGGGTTTGGGACCACTACAATACACATAGCTATCCTTCCAAGGGTTTAGAACCTATGACAATACAGAATAAAGCTTTATTCAAAAAGTTAATCAAGATTTTTAACTGACGTTCACTAGTCTGAAGGATGAGAGGATAAGGGGGAAGGTAGGATCAATTCTAAAACTAAACAATTTAGGGGAAGTCCCATACCTATCTGAAACAAAAGTTGAGAGCTTGAAAATTTAGTGCAAATAATGCAACCGTGCATCGTATAATAGGCCCTATATAATAGTTATAAAACAACAGCAATTACTGACTCTACATACAATGTATGCTAGCTACCCCACCCAGGGATCAGGAATTGTGTTGATATAGGAAACTTCAACTCAAACCATAGCTATTGTTGACAGTACTATTTGTTCAACATTAATGTTGAAATGGTGATAAAAAAAAGGCAACATAAGTACAGATGGAAGTCTATATATGCTCTTGAAACATTTAAAATAATAAGCTTCTAATAAAAATTGAGGCCGTGATACAAATAATTTAGTTCTGTTATCAGCATAATAGATCAAGCAGCAGATTTATCAAGCAAAAATCACAAAAATGGACACATTTTGAGTGGGGTATAAAGATGAAAGACAATAATCGAAATATATCTTGCTGTTCATTGTCAGAATTTATCCTTTGCATGGAATTCCCCCAACATAATTACTGACAGATTTTTCTGAATTTATTCTTTACATGGAACTTCATTCACAAGAATCACTGACAGATTGTTATGAACAAAAATCTCTGTAAACTTCACCTACCTGCAGTGTTGGCTTGAGAGCTCAAGTTCCAAGTCCGGCAAAGCATCTTCCCAGTCTAATATGGTATCATGAAGCTTTCCCCTGATTGACAAAAGATTGAAAAAATCAGTTCATACATACTGTATTTACCTGTTTTATAAGCCAAGTCAAATTGCAAACAACAAAGATCGAGATCTGCCATAGCATAATGTGCCTGAGAACCAGGGTCAATGTTGTTTTTCAACTGATTACTCCTAACAAACTGCACAGACCTAGATCCACTGGTCCTTTATGTGATGGCAGATCTGGTTCTGTTCAGTTTGCAGTTGGGCTCATTTTATAAGTGAGTATATATGGTACTTGTTTATATGTCAGATCCAACTTCAGACTGCACTAACCCAGATTTACCACTACATAATGTGTTGGCAGATCTGGGTTTATCCAGTTTGTTATGCACTTCTGCTTCATTATACAATTCTGCAAGAAAGCAAAGCATTTCCAACAATTAAGATCTTAACAGTTAACTCTGCCGTGTAAGTTTTAATCTTATTTTATACTTATGCATTGTAAACATATGCAAGACTCAACTTACCTCCACAACAAGAATAAACAACAAGGTTACTGCTGGCAGAAGCATTAACTGTTATTACTGACAGATGCATTTACTGTAATTACCAACAGAAGCATTTACTATAATTACTGACAGGAGCATTTCCTGTAGTTACCAACAGGAGCATTTACTATATTTACCAACAGGGCATGTTCTCTAGCTACCGACAAGAGAATTTACTGTCATTATTGACAGAAGCATTTACTATAGTTATCAGTAGAAGCATTTACTGTAATTACCAAAAGAAGCATTTACCATAATTACTGACAGAATGTACTGTAGTTACTGACAAGAGCATGCGCTATATTTACCAACAGGGGCATGTACTATAGCTACTGAGAAGAGCATCGACTTTAATTACTGACAGAAGAATTTATAACAGTTACCAACTGGAGCATTTACTATAGCTACCTGTGCATAATGCACACAGTCTAGACACAAGGTATGCTGCAGACAGCCTGTACCAGCTACCAGACACAAGGTATGCTGCAGACAGCCTGTACCAGCTACCAGACACAAGGTATGCTGCAGACAGCCTGTACCAGCTACCAGACACAAGGTATGCTGCAGACAGCCTGTACCAGCTACCAGACAATCATTACTTATTCTTGACTTGCTGCAGTTTATCTTGAACTGTCAGAGTGATGCAATAACCACTATTTCTGACTTTCATAACTTTAATACAAAACTATAACACTGTCATTGTTGATGGGGAAAAGTACCTGTTGTATCTCACCATGCTTACATGAGACAACATTATAACATTGTTAATGATGATGGGTAAAAGAGACTCCTATATCTCATCATGTTTACCAAATGATGATGGGTAAAAGTGACTCCTATATCTCATCATGTTTACCAAGTTGAGACCAATGTATTGAACAAAATTTTGAGCAATGAACAATCATTCTATAAATGGTTCTTGTTGGCAACTGGTACAGACCTTTCATAATACTTTTTGCTTGAAATCTCAAGTACATGCAATGAACTGTGTACTATGTCATGAACAGTGGGCACATTGTACAACAGTGGATATGGGTGCATGCAGTTCATGGTCAAGTTTATGACATGCTGGTATACATGGTGGTTCTTCTTGTTGTACTGGGGTTGGGTACCAGAAAATTATCATGGTATTGTTGTACAGAAATCTTTGTCAAAGAAGAAAGAGGAACCCAATAAGCTCTGAGTTATAACATTTGAGTACAGATAATTTATGAACTTAATAAATTCTTCTAATTCAGAATGCAAAATTTTCCTAACTGCTCACTGACAATAATGCTTGCTGTATAACTACATGGGTACTACTGACAATATGTTTTGGAGTGAATTTATTTGTCTCTTACAAAATTCAGTAAATTTTAAGCCCTAGAAAAATAATAATGTCAATAAATTTAACCTGCAGACTCCTCTGGACTTCTGCTGTGTGCAAGGGTTCCCAGTTGGCCTGAGAGCCATTGTTGGCACGACTGTGTTCCTTACATACTGAAATGAAGAGTAAAAGAGAGCAATGAATTGTGTCTAAAGTGTCTAACTAGATAAAGTGTCCAGGCCTTGTCATCAAACTCAACTTGAGTGTACATTAAAACTCATTTTAATAAATTACAAAAAATAAAATCATTACCCACTGCAGTGGAATAATTTATTGAGCTCTGTAATAATTTGCTACAAACTACTTGTTTTTTTTCAGCCAAATATTTAGCATGTATTTTCCTCACTTCATTGCTGCATGCTATCACCGCTCCTGTTCATAATCAATTGGGTGCAAAAGCAATGTTTTATTTGATTTTATTTTTTACAGCACACCAACAAAAGAAGGCTATTTAGTGCTGAGGCAATTGGAGTATACTGCCTTGCTTAAGGACAAACCAAGGTAGCCGACCCATGCTGAATTTTGGTAGGATCTGAACCTGCACCCTTTTGATTGCAAATACAGAACAATGACCACTGAGCCACGATGCCTTCAGATGCATAAGAAAGAGACTTTAACATTTATGTTTCTATTGGACAGAGAGTGAATCATGTGCAAGGCAGATGCTTCCAATAATGCTGAATCCCTCTCGATGCTTCCAATAATGCTGAATCCCTCTCCTAATTCTCCTAACAGATGCTTAATCCTCTGTGAGGAGAGTGATGCTGAATCAAAACAAGAAGGCCAAGGCCAACAAAACATGACCTTGACCTCAAACAGTTTAGAAAGCATGCCACAGAATTAATCATCTTAGCCTCGTCATGATTCATCCTTAATTTAAAGAAGCTCCACCCAGGGGTTTCAGACATAAAAGTAAAGGAAAAAAAACAATACCAAAACCTCAGTGCAAATTTTATAAGACACACCTAAACAGAGGTCAAAGGTGTGTGCATGTTATTGAATGAATTGTTTAGTTTCATTATAATTCATCCCAAGAAATCCATCAAAGGGGTTTTGGAGGGAAAAAAAATAAATGTAAATTTTTTAAAACCAAAACCTTAATGTAAATTTTCCATAACTGTGACCTTGACTACATAGTCAAAGTTGTAAGCATGCATGTCACAGAATGAACCATCTTAACTTCATCTTCATTCATTCCAAGAATCAAAATCCATCAAGGGATTTAGGAAATACAAGCAGGCATTGATCTTGACCCCAAGGTCATAGGGGCAATAAGTCATATCAAAACCTTCATAATAAATAATGCCAAGCATAACGACAATCTATGAAGGAAATTAGGAAATATAAGCATATGAAAAAACTTTAACAAAACCTTAACATAAATTTCCATAACTAAGACCCTGACTCCAAGGTAAAAGGGAGAGGATGTCAAGTTTGGTTTAGTGTTTTTTGGCACTGCAATACAAATAGGTCATTTACAAGTGAGGCAACTGGACTAATATGCCTTGTCCATGATCATGCCACAGTAGCCAATGTGGGCTGATCTGATGGTAAGATTCAAACAAAAACCCTTTAGGTTTTGAGTCCAGCATGCCAATCACTAAGCCACCATGACAAGAACATGTCTTAATTGTCTTAACTTTAAAAAAATCCTGCCAAATATGATGAGTTTTAGGAAATATAAGTAAATGAAAAAGAAAGAAATAAAACCATCAACTGTTGATGATGACGTTGCAGACAATGGCAGAATAGCAACTGATATCCTGCTACCCACTAATATGTATGGGACAAAAACATGTGTCTTCTAGACCGACTGATCTGTATCGATCTGCTTACCAACATGTGACTACTAAAACGTGTCTTCTGGACTGAGACTGATCTGCATCGATCTGTTTACTAACATGTGACTACTAAAACATGTCTTCTAGACTGAGACTGATCTGTATCAATCTGCTTACTAACATGTGACTACTAAAATGTGTCTTCTGGACTGAGACTGATCTGTATCAATCTGCTTACTAACATGTGACTACTAAAACATGTCTTCTGGACTGAGACTGATCTGTATCGATCTGCTTACTAACATGTGACTACTAAAACGTGTCTTCTAGACTGAGATTGATCTGTATCGATCTGCTTACTAACATGTGACTACTAAAACATGTCTTCTCGACTGAGAATGATCTGTATCAATCTGCTTACTAACATCTGACTACTAAAACATGTCTTCTGGACTGAGACTGATCTGTATCGATCTGCTTAGGTGGCACTCTACAGTTTTGTATTTTGCATAGGGTTAGAATTTTAAAGAAAAAGACTGCCTTCGGGTTTCCTCACTGGTTATACTGGCTATTTAAAAAAGACCTTGTATATCTTAGGTGTTGTTCAAAGAACCTTTAATTCCCTTTATTTTGGTGTATGATTGATGGGTGTAATATGGGTTATAGAGTATACAGCTTGGCCTTACTCCAGATGTGCACCTTTCAAAAAGTGCTAGCTCCACTTGGTCATTTTCACTTCCTGAACTTCAGAGGTAAATTGAAAAAAAAAGAGCCGATAACTTTTTTTACATTTTATATATTTGGTAATTCATTCATTGCACTTTCAGAAGCGGTATTGTCTAGTCTGGCAAAATTCATTTTCCCTATTTTAAAAGCTACTAAGGATAGTGTACTTTAGACAAATTCAGGCTGATTTTTGGAGCACAAGGGAGCAGTCATTTTAGTTAGCAGTGTGCTAAGATCATTTACAATTTCCAAAAGTACAATATCCAAAGAAATGTCAGCCACATTACATCAAAGTAGCATAGAGGTATGCCAACATTCTCTCCACTGTGCATGTTTTAAATGCAAACAACTTCACCATACATACATCACTCTCTCAAAAGTACATAATAACTAGTGAGCGCCCCTTTACTAACATGTGACTACTAAAACGTCTTCTAGACTGAGACTGATCTGTCTTGAATGGAAGGCACAAATCTCAATTAGATTAATAACCTCTGATGGAAAAGAGAAATGAATTATACAACTTTTAAAATAAAGTTTAAGTTTTGAAATTCCTGTAAAAGTAAACAGCAAACTTTTTATGGTTATCAGCTTCTAATTAAAAACATCTGTAAATGCACACCACACTATTACCTGTGTATGACATCTGTCACACTCCTCCACAAACATGCTGCCATGGAGCTCTGCTAGTCGGTTTCGAGGGAAACCAGATCTAAGGTGAAGGCCATCCACATTCTGGCTAATTAAGTACTTCAGGAAACCTGTCAAATGTTTGTCAATCTATCAAATTTTGTACATGCAGTCACACAATGGTGATATAATATCAGAAAAATAAATGGCAATGTGTTTAAAGAATGTGTAAAATTAAAACATTAGCAACAAAAGAGTCAGAACTTTGAAACTTGCATGTCTCATTTAGTATTGATTTTACTGTGACTTAGTATTATAGACTGGCATTTGTTCTTAATAAGAAAATCAGCCCTGAAAAATAGCATTTGGATAAATTAATTCTAAACAGTCATTTTAAAGAGAAAAGTATACTGATATTTAGTCAATATGGAAATCATGCCTGGATCAAAAAATGCAAATAGTAATAGTAATAGGTTATATCCATGCTTTGCATAGCTCATTTAGAAAAATTATTTTAGCCAAGAAAATTTAAAAACATGAATCGCTTTTTCCAGTGTTGCATCTGTGATCCCAAGGACAAGGTATGCAGTGTCCCCTGTCCTCCAAATTTGGGGGACATACAACATTTTAAAAAGACAATTGAAAATAACAGAACCAACTTACTGCATTAGCAGTGCTAAAAACTTGAGAGAATCTTATTTGCTTTGGCAGTTTTGCCACCTTAACTTTATAGACTGCAGAGTACTATCATCATTTCACTGGACACTTACATTTTAAAAGAAGCCTTTCATCAAGTGCTCTACCAACTCATGAAAATATTAACATGTTTGTATATCTAGTTCACCTGAAATGAGGTGCACTATGGTATATTTCATTCTGGATCATGCTCTTATGTATCTATTGTCCACCTGGATTTATTATAAAAATTCCAATCATTACTAGAATTACTTTTTCTTTTCAAATAAATTCTTTTATCAAATGAAACTTTGTGTATCCCACTCATCCTCAGTTCCAGTGCTCAAGAAATTTAAAAAAAAACAAAAAAAAAAATTCAAAAGCCCTGACTGAAATTCCACAGAACCAGACTCCAATTTGCACACCCCCAAAATTTCCCCTTTCTTAATACTGTCACACAACATTGCAGTAGCTACTATTCAAATATAAATTCAATAGAGTTCAAAGGGGTTTTAAGGTAATGTAAGTGTCATTAGTGTTCATCAACTATGCTAGTGTGCTTCACAAAGTAAAACTCCGTCAACCAAGAGTTCTGAAATTTTTGTTGGGCATTGCTGATAGCTAATTGCTTAATAAATCAGCTTAAGAAATGAAATACACTTGAACATTATTCCAACAACTGAAATGATCATGCTTTGCATTCTATTTACGCAGTAAAATCCAACTTCAAAGAAACGTTGCCGCAGTTCACAAAGTTGTCAAAATTATAATACATATGGCTTTAACATTTTCATTCAAGGCAATATGCAACAACTTTTGTTCTTGTACACACATCTAGTATCTCTCTGATTTACCTTTAATGGGTTGTTCCACTTCCTGATCCTACCTATGCAAATCAGAACAATGGGCTCACCCAATGCAGCCTTCAAACTCATCTCACTAGCTATTGCCAGCCAATTAAGTAATATGTGAAATGGTGGTCTATATCCTACCTCTTTGCCTTTAATTGCTGCTATTTAAACTGCCCAAGGGATAGTTTACATGAGCTCCAATCATGACAGTCTACTGTTTATACATGCTACATTTTGTTTGTAAGATTACTGAAAAATGTGTGTTCTTAAAACACGACCGTGTTTAAAGGGGTTTGGGAGTACAAAATCGTATTTTTAGCATGACACCCCATGATTCAATCTGATAAAATTAAGATCTCAATTTCACATAGGACAGTGGTGATCTGATTTAGATTGTGCCGTGTTATGGCAGGTATGTCAACATCTAGAAAATACATATACACATTTCATCAGCACAACCAAAGTTTTCTTAGGCAAATCAAAAAACTTTTTCGACAAGCCCAACAGGCACCCCACTTAGAATACAGGTCAGTCCTGATCTAAGATTAAAGGGGCCCCAGGCATTGGGCTATCAGATTTTTTGGTTTCACATACTGAATTTGGCTTGAATTGCAAAATGCTAAATTTATTAACCAAAGATGGGATATTCATCCAACTCGCAATGATTTCTTCCAATTGTGGATAGGATGAGTGGAAAGTCTTTATAGTTCACGTCTAATTTAATACCATATAGGTCCCAGCTGCAAGTTTACTGAAGAATATTAATTGCATAACATCATGAACAATGCTAACAATGAAACAGAAAAGACCCAACAAAATGACACAAGCTGAAAGGGTACAAGTGTGCAGGTGGTACATAAAAGTGCACTCAATCAGTGTTCCCAACACTTTTTAAGTTACTGAACTCTGTTATCTTTAGATCAACTCAAGTGAGTAGTAGGATCACTAACCTCTTGATTCTGTTTGGGAAATATAATGCTAAATATCTGCAACTTTTCTGACTCAACACTTTACATTTTTGTACTATCATATTCAAAGACTTTTTTCTTTTGTGGAGTTTTAAGCAATATATTAAATAAATTTCTATATTTTTATTATTGTAAATGCATATTCATTCTCACTTTCTGCCACTTTGTTACATCACTACACTTCACATAGCTCCTTAATGAGAACTTAAAAAACTGTCAGAAAACAGAATTTGATGTGATATGTATTAAAACTATGGAGTCCAGTACATTTGGAACAGTAAATCAAATGCCCTCACTTAAGTATGTGACCAGAACAAATTCAGCATTATGCAGTCCAATTAACCCAATTTTTCATTATAAACACATGAAAATCTGATATGATAATTCTGCACATTCAATTACACTATGTGGATGAATGAGAAAATAAATGGAGATTTGAACTGTTTGCATACAGTCAGAGTAATGACAGGCAGAAAGCAAATAGGAATTTTAGCATTATACATCCGGATGCCTCCAAGACTACACTTTCTCCTTACATGACATCATGGAGTCATCTCTGACATCATGAGATACTATTACATGTGTGTAACATGGACAAATATAATATGGTTTTATAGACCTAAAAAACATAGTAGTTGTCTAATAAATAAGGAATTTACAATTCTTTCCCATGGACCAAGTTTCACAAAAAGGGAATATGAAAGATACAAAGAGTATAATCTATGAATGAATGCAAGCCCAACAACTGTACTAGTTACTTTACCTTGCCTTTCCAAAGCTACCAGAGCTCTGTGCGTTACTGTTGGAATTGCTGTTTCAAAAGTAACACTAACATTTGGTGTCTGGCCTTTCTGTTCCAGGGTCCAAACTCCTATAGTATAAAAAAGAATTTATATACATTGTTATATATGATAGACTTACATGTTGGTCTGTTTTACATGACTTACTGCATCATGATCATTCCATCTTAATGTGACATACTTTATATTTTGCTATTATGCAATATCCAAGTGCCTCCTCCCCAAGTAATATAATATTTAAACGAGCAAAACAAAAAAAGCAAAACTTGTACAAGAATTCAGCTATAAATATTAAAATCAAATGAGGTGAAAATGTTCTTCTTTTTTGAATATTCTGGTACAGTAAAATCTGTCTTGAGCGGAGACCATCCTTACTATCAACCAAAAATGGCCTCTCAAGTCCTGACAGTCCCTGAATGGAGCTCACATCATTCAAAAAATTTGATTCATGCATAAAGAATCTTGTTGTAAAATTACAGGTGTCTCCCGAATTAGAGCTCTTTCAAGTCAGGCTTTATTATATATAGTGTAAAGTCATAAAATGGACAGTAGGGAAATAATGTCATTATACAGTTTTGCTAAGGGAAAACTTACACTGAAGCTAAATGTCAAATGACTTGTATCTGTTAGCATGTACATGATTATGTTTAATAATGTGTATACACAATTCTTCATACCGAAGTTCCTACATAAAGATCACATCATTACTGGAACCTACAACATGCAAAAAAGCTTATTTAATGTTGCCTTTTTTATGTATTCACAAGTGACGTTTAAAAGCATTTATATAGTCTAACAGCCCAGTTGTTGTTTTTTTCACATTTACTCAGAATCTACCAACTTAAGCAAAGTTTTCATGCCACCTAAAGTTGGTTTAATTCATTTACATTACACCTGAAATTTCCAAATTTTTATGCACTTCACATTCTTTTTCATCTGTATCTAAATTGGCAAAAGTGCTCCATGTAAAGAAAGGATGGGTGCAATTCCTGACATGGCCAAATTTGGTCTCAAAGTGTAATTCTGAACAATGATCAACAGCACAAACTGGTTAATTACCAATGTTTATCATTCAGTGATTACATTTTCAATGTGGTGTATGATGTACTGTTTACATGAATTACCTAGAATGGTATATGTTTCATACCATTTACATTAATTACCTAGAATGGTATGTTTCATACCATTTACATTAATTACCTAGAATGGTATGTTTCATTCTATTTACATGAATTACCTAGAATGGTATGTTTCATACTGTTTACATGAATTACCTAGAATGGTATATGTTTCATACCATTTACATTAATTACCTAGAATGCTGTTTCATACTATTTACATGAATTACCTAGAATGGTATGTTTCATACTATTTACATGAATTACCTAGAATGGTATATGTTTCATACTGTTTACATGAATTGCCAAGCATGATACGTCAGATCTCACCATGCAGAATAAACCGTTTGTTTTCCCAGACTCCTGCATCAGTTCAATTTATGCATAACATAAGCAGGTTCTAAGTGCCTTACTTCCTATAAGACTTCCCTGTACAAATGGAAAGCCCAAATAGCACCTTTCTGTTAGTAACTTACCAAAGACAATTGTTTTTGTTTAAATTCTTCAGACATACAGATTAAGTGAGGTTTTTTCATTCCGACTATAAATAGATTATAAAACTGTATATACTTTCTTCATATTTTGATTGGAAGATGGTACTTGCAGAATTTATCTTTTCAGGTATCCAAGTCTCTACTGTGACACCCAATTGAGTTATGGAGCTTTCTTTGCCAGAGTTATGCCCTCCTGCTAATCTGTGATATTCAGTTTTTATAGTGCACTCTTTTGCTCACTAGCAGCAGTGGTATGATCAATTCTTATTACAGTACAAAAACTTCTCCAACAACATCTAGAAAATTTACTCAAGTTGGATTACAATGTAGATTTCTCCATGTATAACATTTCTTTAATGACAGAGTACCTTCAAGATTACATATTTGTATACTGTGTTTTATCAACATGTATACAAATGATAAATGTTAGAAATATGCAGTTTTTTATTTTCATGTACTTTTAGTCAGGTACTTAGTTGTGTTATATTTATATATATATATATATATATATATATATTAATACATGAAAGACTTTCCTGAAGATACATGTACTTCTTTTGAGCTTATGCCATAGATGTATTTACAATATGTATTTATATATCCCATTCCTAAGTTTCATTCATTACAATATACAAATATTGGCAAGAGGAGAAAAATATTTATGATTCTGATATCAAAAGAAAAATTAGTGTAAACTTTACAATTATATTTAAAATTTAAATACCTTTATGCTTGTGACACAATTTTTCAAATTTCTTCATAAAAATTTTAAACATATGCTTCTAAACTTATTATTAACTAAATTAATGTGTTTACCCTTATTTGTTCATTTAATGATGCAAGTAATTGTGTAATTCTTAACAATTCTCAGCAATTCACAATGGTTAATTACTAAGGAATTTTTCCCAGGTCATTTAGTATTCACATGTTTGCAGACTCCATGCTATTCCATACTTTTTACATGAATTACATAGTAAAATGTGTACAATCTTACCATCAGTATAAACCGCTTTTTTTCTGGTTTCCCACATAAGCTCAATTTATCTGTGGGGTAAGCAGGTTCATAGTGTATAACATCAACCTGCCTTGCCTCTATTAGGCCTTTTGATAATTACTTTTATACTCAATGATTTACATCACCTATAGGATATATGGAAGGAATTTTCTCTCTACACTGCATCACTCTTGTTATTTTATTCTTTTTGTATTATATATAATATTGTTTACCAACTTCACCTTGAACTGATCTGCAATGAGGACAAGACACCCATGTCATAAACTGGTTGTGTACTACTCAAGGTAGTATAAAGGTGGAATCACAGGTAACTGGTTGTGTACTACTCAAGGTAGTATAAAGGTGGAATCACAGGTAACTGGATCTCTGCAGCAATCTGTACTTAGTCAAAATGTCTTCTATTCCTTTATGAGCAGTATTTTTACTGCATTAATTTGTATATGCAAATCATAATACATGTATGTGAATTTGACTATATCAGCTTTTAATTTAAACTAATTTTTGTTATTGTTTGTTTTAACTATCTTTTCCATTTTCAAATAATCCTTTCCTACAGAAATGTAGATGCAACATGCACTGACCTAATCTACTGACCTTGGCACAAAAACCTACAAGTGGAGCTGACCTGTATAGTGTTTTTGTTTGTTTTAACAACACTTTTAAGACATTATTGCCTGTATCATGCTGAGGAAATGCGAGCTAAGTGCCTTTCGCAAGGACAGACTGAAGCAGCCAACCTGTGCTGGTATCAATCCTGCAACCCTTGAATTTCAAATTTCATGCTCTACACAGAGTGATGGTACAAACCGCTCTGCAAAATATAGATAACAAAGAAAACAAATATCTAAAACATTTTGACTAGCAATTACACAGAGAATGATTATGGTTTAATGATACAAATGGACTTTGATAAAACTAGACAACTAAGTAATGACTGGAATCAAATGAATTATAACACCAAAAGATATATAAAACTAAATACAATGTATTATGAAACAAAACCATCTACAGCATTAAATGGATTCAGGATGAATGTATGGACTAAAAGATGTACAAACAGCAGCAAAGCAATATTCCCCTTTCTGCTTTTGCAAAGATGGCATAAAAACAGCCCCAGATAACAGAGAGGTGACAGAGACAACAAGCAGTTACTTTACCATTAGGCCCCCTGAAGTCTGGTATTCCAGCAGAGGTACTGACTCCAGCCCCTGTGATAACAACCATGTGTCTGCTCTGCAAAACCAACCTGGATAACTCTCTAATTTTTTCTTCTAGCTCCTCTGGTGTGTCAAATTTTTCAGGATGACCACATTTTCCTTTGTGTTCATACGGAGACAGGCCCTCTGCATAGTTGACTGACATTGTCACCTCAGATGTACATTACTGTTAGACAGGGTACAGGTCTTCAGACATAAAAACTGATCTGTATTTAAACAAAACAGATTATGGAATAAATTTTGCTTTAAGTTAAATGTTGTTCACTATCTTAAAATCTGAGAATATTCTTCTATTCCAAACATGACTGTAAAACAGAAATTTCTTCTGCCCCAAATGACTTTATAAAACAGAACATTCTGCTGTCGCAAACTTGACTCTAAAATGAAATTGTAAAAGCTAAAATTGCATTACTGGTATACAGCTTTCTCAGTTCAATGATAATTCATAAGCTATAATTAAACTTTTTGATCCAATGCATGAATTGTAGGATGGCAATAAAAAGGAATGTACATGGCAAGATACAGTCCATCATTTCTGAATTCTAAATTATGCCCAGACCCTATCATGCATGTATAAGACATTTTTTACATTTGGGTATTTTGAAATGATCTGATTTGGCAGAGATGAAAACTAAGTCTTTCTACTTCATGGAGTCATCAACTTTAGGACCTTATTTTTCAATTCCATCATGAAGATTAAATATATAGACTTGAATTGTCTTTTAAAATCGGGATTCACCTAACTGATAAAGACTGAATCATTCACTGCATCGAAGGAGGAAGTCCTTGTAATGTAGACAACAAATAACAGCTCATTATGTTACACACCAAAAAACATCTATAGCCTGCGATGTAGTCCTACAATGAAAGATGTATACCCTGCTATTTACGAACCAACTATTTACAGGAACAAACTGAAATTTCCAGAACAAACCAAAATTACTGGAACAAAATAAATAAATAGTCAAAAATACTCATTAATTTATTGTTTTCTTACATATTTGTTAATTATAATTAATCACAAAGAAGTATTAAGGCAATTTAATCCACAACTAATATCTGTACCTAATAGCCTGAAAGAAAATGTTTACTTTCTGGCAAGAAATGAAGCTACCCATGTAACCAAAGAAATCAAACAAAAACAGAAGCAATTTTCCAGATGACTGGGAGTCAAAATGTACCTCACCTGCCACCCTTTACTTAAAGTCTGAAGAAAATATTTCTCAGAAATGGGGTGTATGTAAAAATTATTAAAAAAGAACACCTCCCTCTCCCTGAAGAACCATCTTCTGATAATATATTAATCCTTCAGAGGGGGGCCCTGAGTGGCCTAGTGGTCTAAAGTGCTCTCCGTTATGGATCACTGCCATCTCACCTCTGTCTGCGTGGGTTCGAGTCTAGGATTCGGCAAATGTGGATATGTGAGAAAGCTTGCCAGTAGCTTCTCGTGGGTCGGTGGTTCTTTCCGGGGATTTCCTGGTTTCTTCCTCCACCATTAATACTGGCCGCCATGTATAGCCTATCGTGTGCTGAAAAATGGCGTTAAGCCCCACAACAACAACAACAACAACATAATCCTTCAGAGGTACTACACTACTCTGAAACTTGATGCCAACTATAAGAAATGAGTTATATGGCTAACTTCTGATGGCAGTCTGTCTTTACATCATTATATCGGTAAATTTTCATGTCTAGCTCCCCATGAAATCTTGAAACACAACTGTGATGAATACATACTACCCACTACATCCATAATGGGCAAAATATCTGAACTCCTTCCAACAAATAAACTTAGCATTGTTTTTCAAAAACTGAAAACAAAGTGCTCATAGTTAAGTGGGCTGAAAAGTATCAAACAAATTATTGACAAAAAATAGAACAGAACATATCAGTGGTAACATAAGATCTACAGCAGATAATGTGACAGAAATTGAATACCAAGTAAGTAGGAACCATCCCTTTATACAATCTGTGGTAAATAGTTCAGGTAAATCACCCTATATTATTTTATACACTGATGAACAAGTGTCACACTTGAAAAAATCTGTGCTGTTCAAGACATTGGTGTAGATAAAACAATCTATGCCTCATGCACAGGACTGTGACTCGTTATAAGCAGTTGACCATGACTAGGATGGACACAGGCTAAGCTCCATTAATCATGACAATAGTGACTTTTAATCTTATTCATTTTATTCTCCATCTTTAAAAACTTAAACTGATTGGTGTTGACACGACTGACTTAGTGATCAAAAGTGATGACAAAAAAGCAATGATGAAGGCCATAAAAAACGAATTTCCAAATGCCACTCATGTTTTACGTACTCATCATTTATGACAAAATGCAAAACGAAACTAGTATGATGCAGTCAAAAAGACAGACTGAGATAGGATTCTAAATAATCTCTTTGGAGACTATGGACTTGTAAATACTGACAACAGCATCTGTGTTGATGTTATGATGAAAGAAAAAGCAAAGAAATTACACAAGTTTTTTAAATTTTGAAAATATTTTTATCAAATTCTCAAAGATTGAATTAAATCCAAGGTAAATGAACCCCGTTCAGCGGGACATATTGAAAAAATAGTGGTTGAACAATAACTGAATCTGTCAACCATATGTTGAAACAAAGAGACTGGAAATCTAGACCTTTGCTGGACTTTATATGACATGAATGCAATGGTAGACACTCAGTTTAAAGGCCTATGAAGGCCTCATAAGTATCAGACAGTACAGACTAGCAGAGAGTCAGAGACATCTCCTGATACCTAAAGCCATGTGGGCAGCCAAAACAAATAATGAACATGAAAACATTCTGCAAAGGTCTGCAGATTCATACAAAAGATCCAAAATGGCAATTTCATCTGACGTGACAACTACAATTGTGGCACCTAAGAGTAGAGTAAAAAAAAACCTGGTCAAAGAAAATTGACAGTGAACAAATGAACACGAACGGCCAAACTGATTAATGTCAGACCTCCACTGTCCTACTTCACATAGGACAGTAGAGATATGATTGCATGACAAAATGTCAAAAACATACTGATGGTGACACAGACAGGTGCACTGGCATTGATGATGAATTAAGACCTAAAAAAATAGGTACTTACATATTTGCATAAGACACGAATCTCTTAATCTCAATGTGACAACTCGCTTCTCTGCGAGTGGTGTCAGTTATTGAGTTAATAGGCAAATCATTCTTTTAATTCAAGTTATCCAATGTTATTTTTTTTACTGTTTCCATGTGAAACCAATAATAGCCTAGTAGCTATTATTTGTATTCCTTTATATTTCATCACTTTCTGTGTTGAATGTACAGTTCTTAAAATATTCATTTGTGTTGTTTTGCCTGTCAATTCTGACTTGCTGAGCAATAAAATATTCAAACACAAGAAAATGAGCAGTGTGGTTAAACAATAATTTGTGTTTTAACATTTATTCATGTATTATCTATTTTTGCTCAGGTATGTTCCTTTGTTCCAGCTTATTCCAATTTGTTTCGGTAAAGAATGACCCTCTGCTATTTATGTTGTGTCGAACATAAATATCAGGGTAGACGTCTTAAATTGGGGTACTTATTGCGATACTGGGCTTAAATTGAAATATATATATATACATAAAATAAGGCTGGTTATGAAATGATGCATAATGGTGTAATATTTTGTAGAGTTCCTTTCTTCTGACAAATTAGTATTACCTTCGTAGATAGCACCTGAATTATACCTTAATCTGCGTTTCTTTTTTATGAAAAAGTCAACTTTGTGTTCTTTCTGCCGCCGGACGTAATAGTTTTGTTCAGTTTATATTGCAACCAAACAATGATAGATTCCTATCGACTATCCGCTTGCTGTATGCAGAGCGCTATTCAAGCAGCAATGGAATTGCATATTCACGTAATCATGGTCATGTAGGCGCTGTGCAGACAAAATTAATCGATTGGACACATCACGAACCGGAAGGATACACGAAAACGCCAGATCGGAATATATATGGAGTACTATAGTGGCATACTGTAATTAATATGAGCCCTTAGGTTTACATTGTGGTACAATCTTGGGGGAAAGGAGAAATCCTGTGTTAAAAGTGTCCATAGGTTTACTTGTGTGGGTCACTCTGGGAACAAGGGGAATTTAACATAGGATTAATCTTTTTTCCAGAAATCTAGCAATGTGGAGTAAGATAGGTCACTCAGGGAACAAGAGGAAATGTAATGTTAAACTGTTATCTACTATTCATACATACACACTACATTCCAGCACCAGCTTTTTGATTGCTATTCAACGCACACCCCTATAATCCAACAAAAAGGAAAGAAGTTTGTACACACTTTCACACAAGCATACTATCACATATAGTGTTGGAAGTGTTTATAGGCACACTACTCAACCCTATCACACATGCAAACACACATAAGATAAAATTTGAGTGTTAGTTGTAAAGACAGATATACGCAAACATGCACAAAAGAAATAAAAAATAAAAAAAATTAAAAAAAAAAATTAAAAAAAATAAAAATAAAAAAAAAACAAGGCAAAAATTTTCTGGCAAATAGAATTAGTATTTCTATTTTCTAGAGATTTGGGTTGCCCTGTAAAGGGCCGTTGCCACCACTCTCCGAAGTGGTTGCAACTCGTAGGTTAGGCGCTGCAAGCCGCACATCTTTGCCCCCAGTTTATTCCATTCATCCTCTAGCATGATTTTTGTGAAGACCACAAACCTAAAACTAAGAGCATCGACCTTCTTCTCCCAGTCTTCTTTATTCTCTTGCACCAGTCTGGACGACCCATCCGGCTGAGATTAAGCTGAAACTTCATCCAGTTCTTGTTCAGGCGATGGAAGTCCTATTTTCTATTCTTCTGCCCCGCCACCCTTCTCTACTTCACCAAAGTCTCCTTGATCTTCACGACTTCCTCATCTATCACCTCTCTGGCGAATTCTATAGAAATTTACAGAGAAGGGAATTCCATCTTCATGTGTGTGGTGTGTGGGTAGCACTCAAATTCTTCCACCCGACCCAGGAGGTGCTGAATTCTTTGCACCAAGCTGGGGACCGCCATCAGTTTTACCGATTTTATAACGGTTTGCCATTCTTTTCAACAGGTTTAACGATGAGTGACAAAACTGTCTTTATCATGAATTAGAGTCGTGTGTGACCATCTGACTTTGTACGACTAGTTACTTTTAGGTTTAATACCTACATAATTTCGTGTCGGTCGGGAAACAGGCCATCGCCCACTGACGAGTAATGTATCAGCTGTGTACACCGCACACCCACTAAATACACCCCGACTGCGTACAAGTACTCATCTCGCCACCACTAGACGCATTACTGCACGCAACGCATGCTTCTTAATTTACATGTCTGAACGAGGAAAGGGAGGAGTCCGGCCGGGAACCCCAAATATCAGCTGGACCTCTCTGAAACGCCATGGATATAATAACGCCCAAATTCAGCCCAGCTTTACAATAATCGGCCAATCCCTAACGACCAATAATGTGTTAGCCACATATGTAATTAGGACAATCGAACAAGTTGCAAATTTAATTAAATATTGACATTCAAGTTTGAATTTTGTGTGGATAGTCTACATCAATTTCAGCAGCAGAGAGGGTGGACCCTACAAATTAGTGTTCGAGCAAATATATTTAAACATGAAAATCATACTAAATAAGGCAAAAAATATAGGGTCAATAACGCTAAACCAGAACCTCTAACCGAATTGAGATTCTCTCTACGTGGGTTATTTACGCTGTTACTCGTTCGTGATACCTGTGTTTGTAAATTTTATGCGTGTTTGTTTATGTACTCCTTCGCGTGATTTTTGTCAGTCCACCCTCTCTGCTGCTGTAATTAACCAAATATTTTATCAAGTCCGTTACGATATCTCGACCTAGGATCATGTAAATTTATTGTTATAAAACCAAACGAGGTAGCTAGTGCTTTTGAAAAAAACGTTCTTGAACTTAATCATGTCCATGTCCCCTGAACACCAAGTATAATAAATATTTTGCAGCGTATGATTATCAACTCCGTTAAACACAACTAAAATATTACAGTTGTCTCTGATTACTTTAGGTATTTGCGTATATCTTTGAGCAACATAAATCACGTCTGTGTTTTTATGTCTACCTCGAGAAAATATCCGAGCTGGATTTGATTGTTTGTCCAGCATAATATCATCGTACACTACTAAATTATTAATAACTCCATCAAGGTCATCTACAGATGGCGCTTCATCAATACTGGTAAAAAAATCAATAATATCATTACCGTCTTCATCCAGCATCTTTGCATTTTCATTAAAATCTTTAAGTACTTCATAACACCGCTGATCATCTACAGATGGTGCCACTAAATATAACTTATCCCAGTGACTGTGTCACTGCTGAGCCATCTCATTATCAGATTAAGTAACAATTGTGTCTTACCAGACCCAGATGGTCCAATTATTATCATCCTGATAGAATTCGGTAGCGCTGGGTGATGCTTGACTGGCTCCTGTTTTCGTGGGCCAGTGACATAGTCCTTGACATAGTCAAGGGTTGAAGATTTCTCAAAATCAGATTGTGACATTTAGAATCAAATTGTATCAGTTGTAAATAATAATGTCAACTACAAACGATATATGGACACTTACTAGTTTTTTTTTAATTTCTCGAAAAACATAAAAATACCAATTATTTCCACAACAAAATGATCATTGATAATGAAGGTAATCAACGCTATTTTATTTATCCCACGAATAAATTTATGATCGGATTCAGGTGTGTCAATGATGAGATTGTACCTGTTATTGGCGCTAGAAGTAATTCAATGATATTACTTGTCATTATATTAGATTTGTATTTGATGAAGAAATCCAAAAACGAAATCATCTTCTCCGCTCATCTGAAGCAGACATAGAAAAAAACAAAAAAAAAAAAAAAAAAAATCTCGTTAGGTTTTGATTGTTTTATTCTGTTACCTACACTGGTCTTCAGAAATTCATCAACGGCTGGATTATTCTTAATTTCTTCGTTGTTTGGTTTTGTCATATTGTTTTCTCGTCGCCAAGTATCATAATCGTCAACAGGAGTTTGAATGATTTCATAGCTGGTATTCTCCATCATCGCAATTAATCTCGTTGTAAAATACATTTTAGAATTATTCTCGTCAATGATATCTCTGAGATAGGCAAATCCGTACGCGGTTAATAATTCACCAGCGTTAGGTGTCCTGGTCAATTTAGTTTTATCGTCGAGAAGTCGTTCATGATCAATAATAATTTTTGTTATTTCCTCGCGAGTCACACGAAGTTTACAATCGCGTTGTTTTCTCGTTGCCGAATAATATATTTCGTTAACACGACGAAATCGATGGATTGCTTGTTTAGTTGCTTCAACTGATTCTAACTCCTCCGAGAACACATATATGGTTTTAAATCATTCATCAACGATATTAACTCCTGCTTCAAGAGTGTGATTGAATATCACAACGTCAACGTCGTCGAACGCAACATTAATATTACTGAAATCTAACTTCTTTTGTGCTGGATCAGTGTCTGCATGATAGTACTTGACACGATAACCAAAATGTTGTAGTTGTTTTGCTAAACTCTCTTCGGAATAATTCGTTTTATGTTTATTATGAACGAACACAGCTATCTTGTTTCCGTTGCGTGGTTGTTTTAGTAGATTTGAAAGATTATCAGGATAAGAATTCTCCACAATGAATTTTTTTCCATGATCGGGTTTATAATCCTTCATAATGAATTTCATTGATGATCTTTTCATATAATCACGAAACAGTATTAGACCGTCCTCGTCAGCATCTGCGTCGAGAACAATTAATCGTTTACAAGCTAATACTAATCCAGAAAATTTATTTCTTTACTCAACTCTACCGTTGAGAACTGTTGTCGTCGGATTCCGTGCCACTCATCAACAATCAACACGTCTGGTACTCCTTTTATTCTGTGTAGCGATTCCCACTGAATAACAACGCGTCGTCGGTCATCTGGTTTAAATATAATGTCACCGGTGATATCCAAATGGGATTCTATACCGTGATCCGATTTTACTTTTTCAGTAAATGTCTTACGGTAACTAATAACAGCAACAGATTGATTTAGTTTTAATGATTTCCATGCTGCTTCTGATTTTCCCATTCCACATGCTGATTCATCGATGTAGTCTTCGTCATGGATTATTTTACATCCTGTGCCGTTTTCATGGGTTGGCAGAACAGTATATGAATAATCAGGTTTTCGTTCTCTGAAATATCCAGGATAATGACATTTGCGTTTTGATGCTATCACATACCTTAAATATTTTCTGTCAACACGATTTGTAGGTAATTCATCGATGATTTGCTTTATTACTTCGTTTGATGATTCTCCTCTGATGACTTTCTGTATTTCCTCGTTAATCGTTCCACCATCACGAAATATTGTTATTTGTTTTCCAGTACTTCTTGGACAAACTATAGTATAACAATTCTCGTTAACAAATATGAAGCAATTATCACATTTATCCTCGATGAAATCGCCGATATAATTATATCCATGACGACGTTCGCAAATGTTGGAATGATGTCCTGGTTGTTTCGATATCGTAACCCTGTTTTGAGACGAATTAACTATACCGATCAGCTGGAAGGTGTGGAGCTGGAAGAGGTGGAGAGCTTCACCTACTTTGGCAGCA
>JAECUM010051377.1:0-17860 GCA_016617855.1 Megalonaias nervosa | reverse complement strand
AAACACAGTATCAAATGACCTGCAACATGTAATGAAATTGATATAGATTCTATATTGATACTCTACATATTTTTAGTTATTTGAGCGTGCGAACCACACAAACTAACGAAGATCCTGAAAATTGCACAAACCAGTCTATAACGCTGCTACATTATTGTGACTGTTCGCTTGTAATTTCTTTTGTTCATAAATACTTGAGCCTCCTAAGATACTACATTATGCCATCATATCAGTGGATCACTGTAATGGTGAAAGTCTGTGGCATGTACATGTCTTGTTTAAAAATATTAACACATACTAGTAGTAGTAGAAGTAGTAGTAATATAGCAGTTGAATTGGTGGTGATAATGGTTGTTGGGGTAGTAGTTATAGTAATCAATTCACTACTACTGCTATTTTGTATGCAGCAAGGGCTTCTTGGTCATGTCTGTGCCGCATCAGTGGTCTGCTAGTATGATCTAAGAAGCTAGTTAGCAGCGCCACAGGAACACTCAAAATAAATCAATGTTGAGGCATATTTGTTTGTGCATAGGTAGATAACTTGACTAGATTTTGAGAGCATTCAAAGCAATATTTAAATTGGAATGCCACACACACACACACACACACACACACACAGATATATATATATATATATATATATATATATATATATATATATATATATATATATATATATATATTCATCTGACATACGCAAATATGTAGTTTTTCTTAATTTTGCTCCGGATTTTCAACTTCTTTCAACTGATCTTGTTGAGTGGATTACATTGGCAAAATTACTTTGCAAACACAAATATAGTTCCTAATTTTGTTGTTCTTTCTTCTATCTTTTCTTTCAGATCACGTTGTCTATTGGCTAAATTCAGTTCACTCGCATGTGTTTTTGCCTATTGAACTCGATTCCGACCATAGACAGGGGGATGTCATTCTTGTTGGGACACATCTTGATGTAATACCAAAGGTAGAATAGATTGTTTCACACATATAACATGGAAGCTATTGAGACACATTCGACGAAACGTCTTAAATCTTACTATATATTTTGAAGCTAAAAGGTAGGACATTTTATTAGTGTAGTATATTGTTCATTTCTTCCGATATTCCTCTTATTTAAAACCCTTGTCGTTCAACATTATGTTCCACAAAAGAACATTCCTTGCATTTGTTAAATTTAAATCATATCATGCCAATGCAATAACATTTTGAAAATGTAATCATTGTGAACTGTCATTTGTGGACATATGATATATTGTTCCCTGATATTACAACCTTATGTACGTTTAGCGGAACTCCCTTTTCATGTTGACCTGCATCTGTACTTTCGTGCAGAGTCACATAAAAAAGAGCTCACTTGCATTTTTTTCTGTGCATTTAATTAGATAAACTAGCTGAGACCCTATGGTTATCAACAGCCACTTGTCCTTTCTGAATTAGGTATTTCAATAAAAGTAATATACACCTTCGTGCAGATTAATTTTCATCTTTTGTGGTTTTCTCTTTAATGATTTTATGGCCGCAAGTTAATGTAAACTGTCCACAATTTGGTGATTGCATGAATGGATTTCAAGCTAGTGTGGCCAGTATCTTCATCACAATGACTATATGAACTATTTACATCAGTGAAAGCAATCTTGAGCAATTTCTAATATAGCTAACCACGTATTATGTATAGCCAAATTCGTCTTACAGAGATTACATTATATAATGTAATGGCATTAGCGACCAGTTGCTAAGCTCAACATGTGATATTACTATTCTCGGAAAGTACATGTTTTCTTATCAACGCTATGAATGATCTTATCGAGAAGCCAAATATAGAGACTACATAACTTTATTTTAACCTCGTTCCCTGATATCAAGGTTCCTAAGATGGCTGCCATGTCGTCCATACTGCCTGCTAGATCGAAAACAATTTTCATTTAGGAACAACTAGATATTATAAGAAATTTCTTGAATGACCATTTTGATATTACAGTTATTAGAATGTTTTAGTGATAACAATACTTTCAAATTGGATGTTAGATTGTCATAATTTTCATTAAAGTTTAGCCCGGCACCATATGATGTCTTTCTATATCAATATGGCCTTTTGATTATGAGTGTGAGCGATACGGTACTTTTCAAGATGACTGCCATTTTCATTTATGATCAACTGGAGATCATAAGAGGTCTTTTCTGTAAAAGCTCCATGTTGATAAGATCATCCGTTTAGATAGCAACAAGATTTTCAAGAGTAAGTGTCCGTACTAGATGTCTGATCGCCATCAATTTCGCATAGGGCCAATTAGACATTGAGGTGAGCATGTGCTTGTAAAGATTCGTGACAATCCTGCAGGTACTGAATAGTGGTAAAATAAAATTTGTGCTAAAGAAAAGACACTCGGCAGTTGAAAGACATAGGACCGTCCTGAAAAGTTCCTTTGTTTATGACAGCAGAGCTGAATCTGAGAGAAAAGTTGAATATGCGTATGATTTTTTTAGTTTTATAAGGTACAGTTATATGCTGCAGATTGTAAGCTAGATATTTAAGTACACACTACACCTACTACTGTAGCACTATAGTCATGAAGATCCAAATTAGGATTCACCATTTCATTTTGTAAGAATTCGGTGCCATGGACGGATTCGGTCAGTTAATTATTTCCTATTGTTTATATGTTTTGAAATCCGGCAGAATTCTGACAATGTTACAATGAGAGATCTTCAAACATTGCTTTACTTTACATTGATGCATCTGTGGAGTTAAAGTACTTACTGACTGGGTGGAACAAGGTATTGGTCAGTGTTTAAATAGATACTGTAAAGGTTTGTTGTTGCTTTATTGATATTACTACAACAAAATATCACACAATTCGCAAATTTTCCAGTCATACCTCCCGCCATCAGTTCACAGTTCGGTTGCGTGCTTTTGTTTCTTGAGTTACTCTGTTTGTCTTGGTTGATTGAGACTTAAGGGTTTGACTCTTAAAAGTAAGTATAAAAATAACCAACTTTAAAAATTTTGTAGTGGGATACGTAATGTCTTTACACACAAGTAATTTTGCAAATTCGCCGCCAATAGTCTACAATTAAACTTCAAATAACATTTATAATGTTTATGATTGATGTAATTTTCGTGTAGATTAACTTTTAATTTTTTAGTTCATATGATGTTTGTACTATTTTGATTAAAACCATGTATATAAACCAAAATATCTGAGCAGTATCATGGTTAATTCTCTTTCTTTAGCTCAAACATACCTGTTATCAGAAACCACGTCTTTACTGATCAGATTTGAAGGAATACGTAATAGTCTAAGAAAGATGTTTACTGTATGTTTCTAGTCAGATTTTAAAAACTTTCAATCGCCAAAATGAATTCCTTATCAGTAATTAAAACAAAATTACAAAAATATGTTTTCTGCTCGAATAGATCCTCATCATTACTAACTGCGACTCTATGGTCTTAAACTGTTAACAGGAGAAGCAAACAGAAGTTTAGTACAATTTAAGAGATAATTTATTCCCCTTGAAAACGAAAGTGAAAGTTTTGATGAAATTGCAGCATTTTGAATTAATCTCGAACTATATCTACAAGTTATATCACAAGTTCTAAAGTAAATCATGTTCTGAAGGAATTCCAGTACTGAAAGAACTAATGTGCCAATAGCCTTGAATGAGCTAGTGTGCCAACCGTCTTGATGTATCATAATGATATAATCAGGAATGACCTTAACAGAATTCATCATAATTCCAAAATAATGATCAAGTCCCAAATATTGATCAACACTTTGTAATCCCAATAGATAATTTTTGAAATAATTGATTCCTCTCAAAATATCTCTGAAACACAAACATAAATGATTCTACCACAGATTAATCTTAAGAATAAATAGTATTGATGAACAAAACGTTGTATACAACTACATTTGACTTAATGTGACAATATCCTTTGCTGGAAAATCTCAGTCATCTTAATGGAAAATTACCCCAAACTATAAACAGATCCATTTCCAGAATATGCAAAGGTAATAATCAAAACCGGGTTTCTTGTTATGTTCTAAACAACATATTCCATAGATATTATTTCCATATGATTTTAGATTATATTTGAGGCGTGTTATTTCTTGGAGGTAAACATGTTTACAGATGTTGAGGTTAGAGTAAACATTTTTGTTAAAAATTAAGAAGTTTCCGGAAGATTGTTGTTCACAGCTTGATAGAAAATTCCGTTGTAAATTATCTAGATCCAGTGCACTTTGTTGCATTATACGTTACGTGAAAGACTATACATAAAAGTTGAAGTAAACATAATTATTAATTCCTATCATTAAATTCAGTTGTAATCAAATTGAATTTTAAGGAGAATATTTTATTTCAAATATTCATCATTAACTTCATTTGTAATCAAATTCAATTTCAGGAGAATATTTTATTTAAATTATTATTCACTGGAATTACAAATTTGCTCATTAAAAATGCGGACTAAATCACTATTTATTCATTATTGTGAGTTCAATATTTTGGATTGTATCACTGTTATTCATCAAACACTGTTTCATACTATTTGCACATCCACATATTCCAAATTGCAATTAATTAGGAAAACCAATGTAATTTATTCGGAATACTCTGTACGTTTGGACTTGTAAAACTTTTAGTAGTATTTTTTATTTAATTCACAATATAATAAGTTCTTTCTAAATTTTCACTTTGTATTCGAGGGGCAAAACATCATTCGCTGAACATTGCAAAACATGTTGGCTTTGACTCTTTTCTGTTACTTATTTTAAGACCATAGAGTAGTAAAATTATTTATAGCTTAAGACAAAGAACATTCCTTACCACTATAATCAATCATGGACAAATTTCAATGGCATGCAATAAGTGTAAGATTTTTACATCCCGTCATAAAGAAAAATAACGACTTATGCAATAAGGTGTTTTACATGTTAGTCAAATGTACATATGTACTATACTATTTAAATTACATACAGATGTCTTATAAATGTAACAAAATAAAGTGATATAATACATCTATACACATAACAGTACAACTGCAGTCAGATTTTATTTTTCCTTAATGCGCATAATGTCAATATTATATTAATACAACATCAAACTCCATCACAACAATCACGACTTTTTGATATTTTATTGTTTTGACGGTTTTCTTCTAATATCGCACGTACGTCAATTTTTCTTGCAACTTTTGGTATTGTACTGTTGATTGTTTGTAGCAATCATTGCTGTTGCAGCAACCGGTGGAGTAAGCTGATCCAGTGCAACTATGGGTCTCAATAATTCATGTATTTCCGCGTTTTGTACACGACATCGAATTTGTATTTCATGCTGCTGTGTGATCTCTTTAGACGAGGCATGGAACGCAAGCTGATATGTGGTGGAAACCTTCAATTACTAGGATCAGAACTGCAGTCGTGTCAATTATCTTTAGTATTTAATCTGTCACTGTATCTGTTTATACAATCACTGATAAATTTCAACAAAGTATCAGCCTAAAGTAAATCAAATGATCTTTGTGCGTTTTCATGCAATAACATCAAATATTTTGGAGCGTTGGTAACTTTTCTCATTAGATTTTGCTTCATTGCTTTTAGTAACAGCTTTTGGAAATTGTTTCTGGTGTTTGCGTCGCTCCTCCTATGCGTTGTTATACCACATTTTGTAAATATAATGAAGATTGGTGAGTTCAGATTTCATTGTTATATGATAACCAAAACCATTTGTTTAACTGGTGTGCTTTTGGATACCTTCACCGTTAAACCGATAACATTTGCTAAAATTATCAGGCAAATCAGACATTACTCTTCACATGTTGTGGGCGATTTGTTCAGAGACTGTTTTTCCTTGCACTATATTATGTAACTCCATCTTTTTCTGTCCGAAATCTTGACATACTTATTCTGTTCTTTTTCTAATGTCACTCCTAAGTTAATCAATTTATCACTGTCTTCTGGTGTATCTAAAATTCATATACCATTTTTAAAGTCTCTGTGATACATCTTTATGAAGCATTAAACAATACAGCGAGTTCCAATTTTCTGCGACATTTTATATTCCAGTCTTTTGGTAGATTAATATTTTTGTTAGAGCTATTTTGAGAGTCAATCTGACCTTTCTTCCATTTATATACCACCGTAATTCTTTAATATAGGATGATATTTGTGTGCCAAAATCGTGCTTTTGAATACGTTTTTTGGCATTATTGGCACGAGATTGAATGTACGCTGGTCAATGTGAGGTATTATGGTCAAAATACTGTGGTAGAATCATATCAGTTTTGAACATGATCATAAATTATGCATGCTTCGTATCAGCTTCTGACGTCGACTTTACGTCATAAAATGACTTTCAAGTTAAACATTTTACCAGTTTAAACTCAATATTCTCGCCAATTATTTAACTAAACATTTTGTCCAAAACTTGGACTCGAACATTGAATGTTGCATTTGATAAAACAACAGTTTAGCTTTCACGGCCACTGTCTGTGTTAAGCTAGTAAACGAAAACCCACATATTTGACGTTAACATACATTTTGAAACATGAGAGTGACCCCTACCCTAATCAGCTAATATAAAAAAATACGCCATTTTGAATGACTATTTTTGATAGGATGCAATGACAAGCACATACGGTCATGAATAATAAAGATAGGCACACCGATTATTGCGCGAGTTTACTATAAGTATCTTAGATATTTTTTACATATTGGCAAAACAGACTTTGTTACATCCTGTGGAGACCATAGGTTGTATTATTTTCCCTATGCATTGTTTGCACCCAGGAAACAATGCATTGCTAAATTAAATCAAAAGAGTTTAGTATCTTTTATCGTATCTCCAACAAACATAATTGGACGATGTAATTACATCAGCATTCTATGTATAGCTTGGGAGTATCGCTCGATTCAGAACTACTGATTAGTAAATGCTGCTGTACAATCATACCCTATATAACCTCAACATGTCCGCAATTTGTTCACTTTCTTTTAATTTTCTATCAAACCCAGACATATACTTCCTAATCGAACCCACATATTTATACAAAAAAAATCTTTTTCACCACATATTGAACCAAAATATTCTGTATCTCTTGCTTATTTAAGGAAACCTTCGCTCAATCAGAATTATAATGCATGACAAGCTCAAGGAACTCGTACTTTTTAAATGAATGTAACCCCTCCTGCGTATCATTTATACACAGTTGTCCTCTTTAGATGATATTGGGAAAGCTTGTTATTTTCATGGAAGATTGCAACATAAATGAAATCAAAATCTTTACCAACGATAACTAAACTTCCGAAAAAATGTTAATTTAAGTTTTCGAAGGAATTTTAATTTCTTTGAATATTTTAAAGAAATCCAGTTCCTGGATGAGTGCCTCAAATTTCTGTTGCGACTCTACGGTCCGGTCTTAAACTAACTATCATAAAATCTACGGTCTTAATCTAACTATCAACCCTAGGACCAAAAGTGAATATTTATAAGGAACTTATGACATTTTGAATTAAAACCCAAACAGTAATAAATACTCCATTAGAAATCCAAAGTATAGCGTTCTCCTAATGAATTCCGGTTTTGAATGTGGTGATCTGCCTATAGCCTACAATGAGTTGATCATATATGCGGCGATCGTATTAGCATGTCGGTCTTTTGTTCGGTGACATTTTGTGCGCCACCTTTTGGAGTGCGATCTTTTGTGTGAGACCTTATTGAAGTAAACCCATTGTATAGAATGCCACAAAAGGTTCAATATATTTAATGTTTTGTTTGAGTCCCTCCTTGTGATTACAAAAAGAAATTTCAGTTGTTTGATGCCGAGAGACTTCATGATATGCTCTAAATTTTTTATTCTAGGACCTTGTTAAAAAGAGAAAGAAAGAACATTTTGAACAAATTCGGGAACTAGTGAAAGACAGGCCACTGCGTTACCATCTGGTTGATACAGAGTTTGCTGTAACCAATCTTGAGTCTGATCCTACCATTGATGCACTGAGGAAGAAAATATTTGAATTAGCTCAAAAACAGGATTACTGGGGGACAACAATTCCAGCACGATGGTTGGCTCTTGAAAATGCACTTCTGAAATTGGCAAAGGAGGGGAAGAAGGTACCGCATAATTCTGTATTGCACTGATGCAATGCTAACTTGTAATAATGAGGAAAATGATTAAAATAGTCTCTGATAATACAATATTGCCTACCCCACCATATTAATACTATCTTAACATTGGAATATATGAAAAGAGTGTTCATTTAGGATGCATCAGTATAGGAGGAATTACATGGAAAATGACCAAGTGCGGAACACTAACATTGATCCATCTGCCATACTTGATGCGAAAGCCCAATAATCTAAAGTTCAAATTTCACTGCTAATAAAGTGACACTTGCATTCCTAATCGAAAGTCTAGTAAATTTGTTCATTTATTGAAAATTGTCAATGTAATGCCGCTCCACAATTCAGGGGAAATAAACTATTTCGACCAGTGTGTATGTTGCTTGTAAACTTAATTTGAAATTATGCGAATGATTATTTAAGCTTTACTAGTTATAGATCACCCGTCAACGTCGCCTATCCATTACAAAGTTACAACTTTAGTTACACACTGATCCCAACGTCTGGTTGATTCTAAAGGAAAATAGTGTCCCTTTAACTGACTCACGATTAGTATGGGCCATTTTAAAATTATTTTATCACTAACTGATAGACATGGATGTTTGACCAAAATACATCCTATGATATCCATTTTGTACAAACACAAATGATGCACCAATGATATCGTGAAACTTGTGTTGTCACTACTACTCTTGAAAGGACGTAAGCAGCAATGTTAAATTTTGTCTAATATCAACTGCACAATCAGTAGCTGGTACTAAAGGAAAGTACTGTCAAAACGATTGCCGAAATGTGCGAAATTTCAAAACAGCTATTTCTCTATCAGGGATGGTCATATTGACTTTTAAGATAAAACTTTCTTCATGCAGTAGGTATGTCCAAAGCTATGCTGATTCAGTTTCAAAAGGGTCTTCCATGACAACCATCCTGAACATGTATGTGGCTTCATCTCCTGAACAGATAATCTTAATGACATGGAACTTTCACTAAAACACAATGTAACTGGCTTTGAAAGAAAATGGTGATCTTATGACAATCAACATAGCACCTTATTACCATCGTAAAGTATTATTATAACTATTCATCTTGCATGCATGATGGCATTAACATGGAATTTGATATAATTGGTTCTGAATACAAATGGTACGTGTATGCAAAGATGTCAAACTTTGTTGGAATATGTTTGGAATGTAAATCTAATTCTTCTTGGAGTGAAGATAAAGAACACTGAAGACATATTTATGCTTCACTGAGCATACGAATACATGGACTTGTACGTACATATTCAAATGAATGTTGACTACACTTGGTATGTAGTTGTATTTTGATTAACAAGTCAGCACTCAAACAATGGCTTTAAGGTCTCAGGTCTTTACTCCAGATTTCAGCTCTGCTGGCTTCTGAGCATCAAAGGCAAATGAGTATCAGTGCGTTTTAATCCGACAGAGTATATTGTTACGTATATGTAATTAAATTACTTGCATGTTAGTTTTAAATTCTTTTTTTTATTTTAATTTTGTTTCATTACATTTTATTGTAATGATAATTTTCATTGGATTTAAGTCTGTTTTACGAATATTGGCTTGACCCGATTGGATCTTAACGTTACTTCAGCACTATTTTTAGCTCATAGATTTTATAAACACCAAGCAAAGATGATTGGCTATTGCCAAGGTCATTTTGGCCTACATGTTACTCTGAATAAACAATGTTTCATTTTTAAATTTATTTCAGAGTGAGATTCTGGTTCTTAGATAGGGCTGTTCTTGCATACGTGACAATTGGCATTTTTTTATTGCGATGTTCAAATTAGTAAATCACGTAGCCTATCGCGTGAAGTACCATGTGATCTAAAATCACTATTTTAAACAAACGCTTTCTAGTAGATTGAGCCAGTCGTTTTTAACACCTTGAAGGAACAAGGTGTTTCTAATTGTTGTTGCCAGATTGTTTTTGAAGTTCACTTGTTTTTGGAATTTAATAATAATTTCTCTAGAAAACTAAAGAAGTGTGTTACATTTATAAAAAAAAAAATTCTGGGAGAAAGAAGTTCAGTGGAAATTTATTCTGGAGTTATAAGGAAACATAAACTGTGATTCAATCGAGGATATGTTACCACCAGTACAACGGTCTCATCTGACGCGATCGCCTCCATATTGGAATTTCATCGAGATTCGAACTCAGATTTTATTAGAACTGTTTAGTGATAGGACTTGTATTTTTCAATCCTAGGATTAAATTTTGGATTATATTCACAAACTGTAAGTCCTATTTCCAATATTTACATTGTTTTCTAGGGAAATAAATTATTTTGTTAAAATATACAAAGCTTGTTGGCTTCGCTCTTTTCTTTTTTTACTTTTGTACGAGCCTACACGTAACAAGAGAAAATTGGGTTGCTCATCCTTGGATATTTTATTTTGGTTAAAATATTTCAGAAAATTTTTTTTTTTTGAAATTTAAATTCCCCTAGTTTTTAAATCCCACGTACTATTTTTGCATTTTGTTTGAAATCTTTAGTGAAAACAACAGCCTTTTATACACAATGTCATCAAAAGTGGAAACTTTTCTTTCTGGTCCTACTCAGGAGCAGTTGGATAGTTTGAAAAAAGATGAGTTGCTTGAACTTGCCAGAAAATACGATCTTTCTAGGGCAAAAGCTACCTTAACGAAGCAAGAAATTAAAAACATTTTGATTCAGTATTTGGTAGAGAACAATGTTTTTGATAAAAGTGTTTTGGCTTCGGTCAATAAGTTGGTAGCAGAGTCTGACATAAAAGTAATGGAATTAAAAATGAAATACAAGATGGAATTGGAGTTAAGGAAGCTCGAGATTCAGAAAGAGAAAGATAAAATGCAGTTGCAATTAGAAGAGAAGCAATTGCAATTGCAGTTTGAGAAAGAGGAGAGAGAGAGAGACAGGAAAGAGAGAATGAGAAACAAATGAAATTACAATTTGAGAAAGAGGAGAGAGAGAGACAGGAGAGGGAGAAAGATAAACACTTACAATTTGAAGAGAAGGAGAGAGAGAGACAGGAGAGGGAGACAGATAAACAGTTACAGTTTGAAAAAGAGAAGGATGAAAGGGAATTCCAAATTAGAATGAAAATATTAAAGCTGTCAAAAGGAAAACACTCCCCTACTTTTGATGTTTATAAAAATATCAAGTTAGTACCCCTTTTTCTGGAAGAAGAAGTAGACAGATATTTTCCTTATTTTCCACATGTGAATTATCCATAAAGTTTAACCTTAGTTTGTGTCACAAAACTAATAACGTTATTGTGCCGAACCCGTATTTATTTTCTGTCACGATCAGCTTGATGCTTGGCCTATTGCCTCCAAAGTGAAAAGGTTTTATTTATAGGTACACATTCCAGCCATCCACAAAGGCAGGTAGTATTAGAAGAGTATTGAGGAAAATTGGTAGTGGTGACAGATTCACAGACAGGACGATGACAACATGTGATCATACTTTGGGCGGGCATACTAAATAACTATTACTGTGGGTTTTTTATTCCATCTAAATCTATAATATTACAAACTTAAGTCCTTCAGGAAAATGTCAGCAACTAGGATTTAAGGATGGTCATTTACAAAGATATGATGATTTACATTTTACAACATGGACATTTTTCCACACCTACCATTGATAATGGTGTTTAAAATTAGTGGTTTGGTGCGCTTTTTTTAAGTATTAGGTTACTATCTAAAGAGTGATCGCTATGAAGGGTGAAAGAGAATTCCAAATTAGAATGAAAATATTAAAGCTGGCAAAAGGAAAACACTCCCCTACTTTTGATATTTATAAAAATATCAAGTTAGTACCCCCTTTTCTGGAAGAAGAAGTAGATAGATATTTTCCTTACTTTGAAAACGTTGCTGACAATTTGAAATGGCCAAGGGAGCATTGGACTCAATTATTGCAATGTGTACCTTTTGGCAACGCCCGAAATATCTATGCATCCCTGTCAGTACAGCAAAGTTCTGACGATGATTTGGTTAATGACTGTATTTTGAAGGGTTATGGATTAGTCCCTGATGCTTATCGGCAAAAGTTCAGAAACTATTTAAAAAAATGAACTGATCAGACCTATGTCAAATTTGCATGGGAAAAAGCACAACAAATTGATAGGTGGTGCTCTTCTAAAAAGGTCAATAAAGATTACAAAATTCTCAGAGAACTCATGTTAGTTGAAGAGTTCAGGAACTGTGTCCATAGTGACATTAGGATGTATCTTTACGAGCATAAGGTCGAAAACTTGGAAAATGCTGTTCTTGCCGCTGATGAGTATTCCTTAAATCATAAAGTTCCTGTTGTAGGCAAGTCTTTCACTCAGCAGTCTACTGGTAGAAAAATACTTCAGCCTAATACAACTCCTTCTAAAAATCAATCTGGCACAACTTCTAAAAATCAAGCTTCTGATACACTTGATTCAAAATCCTTGTCTCTGCCTATGTGTACCTATTGCAAGAAAAAAGGACACAGCATTTCTGATTGCTTCAAACTGAATATAGGTATAAGAATCAAGATAGACCTATCCCAAATGCTCTTATTTCTAAGAGGTCAAGGTCACGGTCATGTATTGAAAGCAATACATTTGTTGGATCTAATAAATCCCAGTCTGATTTTATTATGGAGAATTATGAACCATTCATGTCGAAGGGTTCTATATCACTCTTGGGTGATTTGGCCAATCCTATCCCTATTTAAATTTTAAGGGATACAGGAGCTTCTCAGAGTCTTTTATTATCAGGTACTTTGCCTTTTTCTGAGAAGTCCTATGCCAATGAGAGTGTTCTCATTCAGGGAGTAGAGTGCGGCTTTGTTAATGTTCCTCTCCATTCTGTAAATTTGTCATCAGACTTAGTTTCAGGACCTGTGACGGTCGGAATAGTGTATACTTTACGCATTGAGGGCATTCATTTGTTGCTACAATGACCTAGCTGGAGACAAGGTTGTGGTTAATCCACTTGTAACTGACAAGCCTTTGGATCAGAAAATTGAACATATTGGAAAAGAATAACCTGAGTTATACCTAGCTTGTGCAGTTACCAGAGTTATGTCAAAGAAAGCTCTTGAGAATGATTTTGATAAGGTAAATATTCCTTTAGCTGACACATGTATTGTTCAGGCTTTTGATGAGGTCACTTTCACTCCTTGTTTGGATCAATCAAAAGGTATTGATCACAGTGATCCTCTTTTAAATACTCATTCTCATTTATCTAATCAGAGTGACAAACGACAATCACTTGTCCCCGAACAGGAAAAGATGCTGAGATCTCCTGTTTGTTTCAGAGGGCCATTAGTGAAACTGAAGCCACTGAAGTACCTGTCTGTTATTTCATTAAAAAATGGAATTCTTATGAGAAAATGGAGACCTCCTGAGGTACCAGCTAATGACGAGTGGTCAGTGAACTATCATGTTGTAGTTCCAAAATCTGCATTTGACGAACCATTTAGCATAATTAAGGTTGATTGTGTTGGGCTCTTACCTAAGACCAAGTCAGGCAACCAATAGTTGTTGAGAATTATGTGTGCGTCAACAAGATTCCCAGAAGCACTTCCTTTGAGGAATATTAAAACCAAGACCATAGTAAAAGCTTTGACCAAGCTTTCTACTCAATTTGGCCTTCACAAATCTGTCCAATCTGGTCAAAGGTCAGATTTTATGTCTGGAATTTTCCAGCTTCCCAAGATTGCATTTGGCACTCAGCAATTCAAGTCAAAAGTGAAATTATGGTTTCATAGAACTTTAATTGAGAGAAGTTTGAGTTTTGTAATAGAGTTCATTCTGTCTTGATCATTCTTCAAAATTTTCTTCGAATTAGATTTTACGGCCCTTACAAAGTTAAGAAGAAAATGAATGATTAAATTATAATAATAGTACTCTGATCTAAATAAATTAATGGAGTACTACTATATTGAAAGAGATAGCCAAGTATATCATGCAATTAATTTAGGTGTACCTGTCCCACAAACTGAGGACTTAAGTGAAGAAATTCAATCGGACACTGTTGATCTTGGAGCAACAAATCTTCGGAATTTGGAAATTATGAAATATCTGGACTGGAAACGTTTACATTTACAGCAACAAGAAAGAAATGAACTTAAACAGTTATTATTCGAATATGAGCACTTGTTTCCAGATAATCCTATGAGGACAAAATTTTTCATGACGTTGAAATGGTAAATTCAAAGTCTGTGAAACAACACCTAAACAGGATGAACCCTCTCAAACTGGAATACTTGAAAAAGGAAATTCAGTATTTGCTGGAGAATGATTTCATAGAGCCCAGTAAAAGTGATTGGAGTTCACCATGTATACTTGTTCCAAAACCTGATAAAACTTTCCGTATGTGCACTAATTATAGGACGGTGAACAGTGTGACAAAACAGATTCATTTCCATTAGCAAGAATCGATGACTGTATTGATAAAATTGGAAATGCCAAGTACGTCACCAAATTTGACCTTCTGAAAGGATACTGGCAAATTCACTAACGGAAAGAGCAAAAGAAATTTCGGCATTTGTGACTCCAGATGGACTCTATCAGTATAAAGTAATGCCGTTCGGGATGAAGGGTTCTCCAAGTACTTTTCAGCACTTGATGAATTACCTCTGGTCTAGATAATTGTGATGCTTACATCGATGATGTCATCATCTACAACGACACCTGGAAAGAACATCTAGCCATGATTCGAAAATTCTTTGAAAGACTCACTGATGCTAATTTGACAATCAATTTATCTAAAAGTGAGTTTTGCTGTGCTTGTGTATCTTTTCTAGGACATATTGTGCTATAGATGCTAAGGTCAAGGCTATCTCTGATTTCCCTGTGCCTGTCAGTAAAAAGCGACTGATATGATTGTTGGGTATGGCCGGATACTATCGAAAGTTTTCTTCCAATTTTTCTAATATTGCTGAACTCCTGACAAACTTGTTATGTGAAAAAAACAAGTTTCTTTGGACTGAAAAATATGAGAAAGCTTTTAATAGAATAAAAGACATACTCAGAAGTGTGCTGGTTCTCACAGCTCCAAAGTTCAATCAATGTTTTAAATTATCTGTGGATGCAAGTGATGTTGGGGTTGAAACGGTATTAATTCAAGAAAATAGAAATGGTGTTGATCACGCAGTGTGCTATTTCTCTAAGAAATTAAATAAGCACCAAAGAAATTACTCAACAATCGAGAAGGAATGTTTGACTTTAATACTGACATTACAGCATTTTGAAGTTTACATTAGCTCAGCTCCTTCTCCGGTTGTTGTGTTTGGTGATCACAACCCCCTTACTTTCATCGACAAGATGAAAAATAAAAACCAAAGATTATTATGATTCAGTTTGTTCTTGCAAGAATATAATCTTAACATCAGGCACATCAAAGGAAAAGACAATTTGATTGCAGATGCACTTTCCTGTGTAAAGAAATATTATTTCAGATACACTTTGAATAATTCATAAGAGTTTTCTTGCGTAATTTTATTTTAGCTCATGTATAATTTGTATATGGTAAAGAGAAAGCTTTATTATATAAATCTTTCTTTTTCTTTATGGGGGAAGTGTTACGTATATGTAATTAAATTACTTGTGTGTTAGTTTTAAATTCTTTTTTTATTTTAATTTTGTTTCATTACATTTTATTGTATTGATAATTTCCATTGGATTCAAGTCTCTTTTCCGAAAGTTGGCTCGACCTGATTAGATATTAACATTTCTTCAGCACTATTTTTAGCTCAGTGATTTTGTAAACACCAAGTGAAGACAATTGGCTATTGCCAAGGTCATTTTGGCCTACGTGTTTGTCTGAATAAACAATGTTTTATTTTTAAATTTATTTCAGAGTGAGAATCTGGTTCTTAGATAGGTCTATTCTTGCATACGTGACAATTGGCATTTTTTTTTATTGCGATGTTCAAATTAGTAAATCACCTAGACTATCGCGTGAAGTACCATGTGATCTAAAATCGCGGTTTTAAACAGACGCTCTCTAGTAGATTGAGCCAGTCGTTTTTAACACCATGAAGGAACAAGATGTTTCTAATTGTTGTTGTCAGCTTGTTTTTGAAGTTCACTTGTTTTTGGAATTTAATAATAATTTCTCTAGAAAACTAAACAAGTGCGTTATGTTTATAAAAAATTCTGGGAGAAAGAAATTCAGTGGAAATTTATTCTGGAGTTATAAGGAAACATAAACTGTGATTCAATCGAGGATCTGTTACCACCAGTACAACGGTCTCATCTGACGTGATCGCCTCCATATTGGAATTTCATCGAGATTCGAACTCGGATTTTATTAGAACTTTTTTTGTGGTAGGACTTGTATTTTCCAATATTAGGATTAAATTTTGGATTATATTCACAAACCGTAAGTCCTATTTCCAATTTTTACATTGTTTTCTAGGGAAATAAATTATTTTGTTAAAATATACAAAGCTTGTTGGCTTCACTCTTTCTTTTGTTCCTTTTGTACAAGCCTGCACGTAACAATATATATATATATATATATATATATATATATATATATATATATATATATATACATGGGGCTGGTTTAGTACAACATCGCAAAAGAAACAAATCTAAAACTTGGTGACCTAAGAATTAGATCACTGTGAAAGTTGTTTCAAAGAACTAATCCACCTCTTTTATAAAGAATACTTTAGTTTGTTCTGATAATGTTAGTTTCATTACAAAAAAAATATTTTTTTGTTTTAGTTTTGGAGGTCTTCGAAAAAGTAAAGTATTTAATTTCCAAAACAATATTGGCCCACTTTCAACAAGACTTGATTCATTCTAATTTGACTCACTTAATGTACTTTGACAAAATTATCTGTTGTCAATATTAAGACCATTGTTTTTTTGCAAATTTGCCTCGACAAAAAAAAAAACCATTTACACACTGTCAAAGTAGAAACATTGAAGATGCAATGGATAACTTCAAATATCGGACCTTTTCAAGGAGTTCTTTACCTCCGAGAACATCAAATGATATGCTGTTGTATTTTAATATCTGCTCCAGTTTATTTATGTATGTCTTTTCAATGCAGAGAATACAGGACACCACAAACATTAGATCACAGACTTCGGTGCACTTTAGAATTCCAAATTCCAAAGTAAAAAGTGTTTAAGAACATTTCTCTCAATAATATTGTATTGATATGGTACATCTTATAGGGAGTAATGTAATTTACTTCTGTATAATTAATAACGTAAGCCCAGATGAACGACTTTACTGTTACTATTATTTACATAACAGGTGATTCCCTATGCTGAGGTGGAGAATCTGAATGAGTCGCTTGAAGTGAAACTGGAAAGCAAAGAGGAGTTGGATGCATTTCTCAAATTTGAACATGAGCTGGGGCATTGTATTTTCTTTGGGTGAGAAAAAATTATATTTTCATGTAATGATTTGGTCAAGACATGTTTGCAAACTACACAAGACAATATTTAAATGGAGTAATTATCATTGTCCTGATCAATATACTGATTATTATGTAGACATTCAGGGCACCCAGTGTAATTACACTCAAAAGCATCATACTGGTACAATACGTTTTTTGAGCTTTCTTATATCATGTTGTGCAAAAGTTCGCTGATATACTCCAGTTAACGGTTTCTTGTTCTGCATAATGTTTGATATTGGAACACACACTTCGCTTTAAATATTTGTCAGCACTTAATATAAATTTTAGCTCTATGAAGTATACCGGTATGTATGATTTTATTATGTTTGGAAA
>JAECUM010051374.1:0-17744 GCA_016617855.1 Megalonaias nervosa | reverse complement strand
CTATATATATATATATATATATATATATATATAGATAGATAGATAGATAGATGCAGGCAAGGCGATGGGTGCCGTTTACCCGCGGACCTGGGTTCGAATCTCCGTAGAGTACGAATAAAATGTTTTTAACCTATATAATAGAATGATTTGTTTTAAATATTAATTCTGCTTACTATTATAAGAACGATAATGAGCAAAACCAAACTTTCAGTTCCATATGTGTGTTTGGTGTTTGGATTTGGGACACGAAAGTAAGTAGGTGGATAAGAATGTGGATAAGAAGGTCACTAGTTCGATAAATAAATAAGTCACCCACCAAATAGGACACATTTTACTCACCGATAGTGGCAATTGTACACCAGATAAAACATGTATTTCTGAAATGCAAATAGTTAACAATGCAAAAAAGTCAAGGACAGCCACTATATAACCACTATCTTTGATTAAGACTCTTTTCCGGCTGTTCATTGATCTTCGGTGACGTAATTCCTTCCGGCAAGTGGCAAGCAAACGAGGAGACTACTTGTTATTCTTGTTTTTCCAATCTTTACACTATGAATGTGTCTTTTACTTGCACAAATGTGGTCTGTAACTGGTGTTCTGGCCGGAATACTTCACCTTCTTTTTTCTACATTCCTGGTTTTTTATTTCATATTTTTATTTTCTGCTTCTTCTCCACCTGGTTTCTGTGACCACTGCTTTTCTAGATAGGAAACACCTTCTTTACCTATCTTCGGACCGCTCCGGTGGCCTAATGTTTAGAGCGTCCACCTCGGATGGCGGAGGTCGCGGGTTTCAACTCCGGTCGAGTCATATCAAAGACTTATAAAAATTGTCCTTGCAGCTTCCTCGCTTGGCGCTCAGCAATAAGAGTTTAGTGCTAGGACTGGTCGACCTGGTGTCAGGATAACGTGACTGGGTGGGACATGATCCTACATGTCCTCGGTATGATGCCCCACTGCTAGATAGCACTATAAACTGCCCCACTGCAGACATCGTAGCGATATGACTGAAAAAATTGTTAAAGCTACATTAACAACCCAAATTACGCACACACTTTACTTATTTTCAAGTTGTCGTAATCCATCTTTCTAATAGTCTAGAATTACTTTTCATAAAGTACAGATTTCTTTAGTATTTGCATACAAGATGAAGTTCACCAGAGGTAATTCAAACTGAAGTTGACCAGATTTTATAGTGTGAAAATATCCATCGTTGCGGTATTGGTCTTCAGTGAAGCTAAATCCCCGCAAAGCTATCCTCCTAAATAAAGGTCGTTCGAAATGATACAGCTACAATTGGTTCCTTCTTTTCGTGTTACTTGAAACACAATCAAGTAAGATCTCATGACTCGTTATTAACAAAAATAGGACTACTAGTCCCTTTATAATTTTGATCCTTTAATTATTTAGACAACGCTACCATCTTTAAAGTTCCTACATTTTACCGGCTGTGTGGAAGAAGAGGGAAAGTCCGGAAAGTGATAAGAAGCAATAAACACAGAATCTGGAATTTAATTTTGACTCGTAAACTGAAACGTGCATTAAGAAAATGCTACGTTTTTTTTTTTTTTTTATTGAGAGCACGCTTACAGAAGACATCATATTGATGTTCAGTCGGGAGGTGGGGGTAGGCAAATTTGCTAGTTTTATTGTTGTGGTTTTACATACAGCTGGAAAATTATTCTTTCATCAGGTTTATAATGTTAACATTTTGCTGACTTACACTGCCTTGACTTCCACTTATTTCTCCAAAAATAGTGTTTTAGTTTTTATTGAAGACTCTGAGTGCAAAATGTGAACTATAATCTTTTATGATAGCATTTATTCTTTCTTTCAGAAGGGGTGATATATGTTACATATATTTGCAAACTTACATTGACTTGACCTCGGATTCCTTCAGCCTATGGTGTTTTGTTGTGGATTTAAGACATAAACCTTCTCTATCATAAAAGACTTCATCATTTGTATTGTAGACAAGAGAGAAAAGCACTAACGTCTTATAAATCAAGGAGTTTACATTATTTAATGCCTTCTCGATGTCGCACAGTTTGATCCTTTCATTACGTCGGACAAACGTGTTTTGCTTGATAAATATACTGGATCGAATTTTATGTCAAAACAGAGAGAGAGAGAGAGAGAGAGAGAGAGAGTGTGTGTGTGTGTGTGTGTGTGTGTGTGTGTGTGTGTGTGTTAATCGTTTATTAAATCATTCCTTTCTGGTCATCCTTACAACCGTTTATTAAAAAATAGCTAATAGTTTGCGCATTTCTTCATTTGTAATATGTGTTTTCAGTTCAGTTTTTCCATTTCACGCAATACCTTTGGCGTCATGTTTTCATGTCTATTATACATTACCAAAATTTGATATATAGGGAAATGACTATGTGAATACCAAAACATTATCCACATGTCAATGTGTGTGCGTGAATAACAGCGACAGCCTGAGAGAAAAATAAAAGTGAGAAGGAAATTATACTTGGTCACGATTTAAAAATTCGAGACTATTTTGTTTTTAATAGGACTATACAGTATCTATATCGTTCTGCGTAAGTTGGGGGCCCCGAGTTGCCGAGTGGTCTAAAGCGCTCACCGTTCCGGATAACTGCCATCTCACCACTGTCTGTGTGGGTTTGAGTCTTAGGCTCGGCTAACGTGGGTACGTAAGAAAGCTTGCCAGTAGCCTCTGGTGGGTCGGTGATTCTTGCCGGGGTTTTCCAGGGTTCTTCCTCCACCAGTTATACTGGCCGCCATGTATAGCCTATCTTGTACTGAAAAATGGCGTTAAACCCTACAACAACAACAATCTGCATAAGTTTAGAAAATGACAAAATTAAAGTAACATAACTGAGAGAGACATTGAAATATTCCTGCAGATAAAATTGGTTACATTTATTTTGGACTTTGTAGAATTCATGTTTATTTTAATTGTAACGACAGTGTATGACCAAACCTATAGACAAGGTTCTAGACGGTGCTGTTAACAGCTTGGTCATTTGAGAAAGTTACTTCAGGGAGAAAATTCGACGCCAAAAGTGAACTATAATTTCAAATTCCCCACAGTAAGGATAATCATTATTCAGCAAGATTCATTTTATATGCTTGTACCAATGAACATCTTGCCTGTGGTTTGAAAATATAAACTTGTAACAAGTGCTGTTGTTCCTAGACTTAATTGGCGATGTTAACAAAATATTCTGCTTGGCGATAAAAATTAATAGATGTGTCTGGCGAATATGATGATTCAGACAATCTGGAAAAACTCGTTAGCGTTGCAACAAATATGAATACCTGGAAAATCACGTTCTACAATTCATAAAATTTGGAAATGGTTTGATAAAAGGGGTTCCATAGAAATTGAGAAATTAGCTGGGGATCAACAATCTTGAGCTAAAGGTTGATCCTGTATCTTTTTATATTGCTCATCACAATGTTTGACAGTTAAAGACAATTTTTGCAGAATATTACTGTAGCTTTTAATGTGTTTTTCAGTGTTTGTATTATGAGAGTACACTTTCCCAAACTTAACATTGGGAGGGAGAGAAATTAAAAGTTGTCCGATTGTGAATATCTGATCCAAATTAATAATAAAGCATATCAAGACATATATATATATATATATATATATATATATATATATATATATATATATATATATATATATATATATATATATACATATTAACATTTGATGGTACTTTCTCCTAATGAAATTTCAAAACTCATGCCAAACATTGATGTTAATATCTATATATATGTGTATATGTTATTTATGTACATATTTATCCATCAGTACCTGTTTACGATGATTTCAGAAACAAACCAAAGAAAGAGTTAGGACATTTTCACAATGCCAGAAAAAGGAATAAACATTTTATCAACAACAACAACAACAACAACAACAACAAAAGGAAAGTAGAAATCAACAACAAGAAGAGTGGAAGACTTTAAACAGTGAACTGAAGTGGGAGAATTAAAATATACCTGTTGGTGTTTTACAATCGTTTCTTGTAGAGTCAAAGCACATGAGAGAAATGTATCAACCTTCTTTGCAGAAACCTGATATACAGAAAACTGCACCTATTCCCAAACACCCCAAAATTATTATTATTATTATTATTATTATTATTATTATTATTATTATTATTATTATCAAAATCAAACGTTCCTTTTCAGGTCCAAGTTCTCTTAGAATAGATATTTTTCTGCTGACCATCTAAAACTAAAATTGTAGTCCATTCCCCTCTTTTATAACAGTATTTTAAGAACCAAATAACTAATAATATATATACGCAATTAATATGGGGGAAATATTCACTTTCATCTTATAAGTTAAATGTGGAAAATGCGCAAAATTAACATGTTACTTGTCAAACCTTAATACTAGAAGAGATTAAATTTGGATTCCAAGGGCAACGTTTACTGTTTTCTCCACTATCCAAATTTGAGGACTCACAACATGTTTAAGGACAAAATGTTTTTAAGTGAATATCTGTTGCCATCTCAGAGCTTTGATCACTTTTAGCGACTTTGACCCTAGATAGTACAAATATAGATGCATCGAGACGTCCACTGAAGCGTTGTAGGCATTTTTCTTGTATTGTTCTTACAATGAAGCACGTTCATGGGGGTAGACATTGCCAATGTTTGTGTGACATAGTACAATAGATTGCGGATAAATCTGCGATCCTGCGCTTATTGTGCTACAGTTAATGTTCCGCCATAGAGTTGTACCGTCACCTGATGCAGTTTATTTCAGATAAATAAACCCAACAAAGAACATATGTTAGCAACAATAGCATGACAAGGTGACAAACAGTATCAAAAACATTGATATATGTTTGGATTCCCACCAACGTCTTCTCACAAATAGTCAGACTCAAGCACAATGAAAAATATCGGGGGTTTGCATTATTGGCACCTTCATATTACAAAAAGATTCATATAGCAGGTTTGGCTTTCCACCATCTTCTTATTGCAAAACGAGAAAGTCGTGGAAAATTTTGACAACATCCACCATTGTATTGAAAAAGGGGCGTTCATATTTAGAAATTAGATTTTACAATTTTGAAAACTATCACCATGCAGTTCAATCCAGTTATTTCAATCATGTCCTTTATGGAAAATCAAAGGGCAGCATTTTTTTAAAATTTAAATCTGGCTATTAGAGAAATCAATGACACAAAAAACGTCTGGAATCCGAGATAAATCTGGAATTCATAAGTCTGGAGAAAAGTTTCATTTTCGCATGAATAAAAATACTTTGAAGGAATGCATTGGTTACTTAAGGAAGGACTACTTTTATATGACTATTGCTTTTTGTCACTTGATCGAAATAAGGCGTTGGTCACAGCATACCCCTTCAGCTAAACGTCAGTATGCTAAAAAGGTACAAGAAATGAACAAATTTGAGATCGCACAGATATAAGTAAACCCATAACCTGATGAAACTTATATAAGTCATATTACAATATCATTATTATTTCTGCTATGACTGCATGAGTGTTTGTTTGTAAGTCTGTATATATGTCAACATGAATGTGAAAAGAAGAGAAGATGAGAGAGAAGGGAGAAAATAAGAAAATGAGCAAGAAATAAGTATTTTAGTCCTTTGTTGGAACCATTTGGTACTGTGGCACGAATTTTACTGCAACAGAAACAGTAGATCTAGATTTTCATCCACCAGTAGCACTCGTTACAAGTTTACAATTAAAGATTACAACCAAGATGTTCATTGGTACATACATATAAGATGACTCTTGGAGAATAAGATTTATTATTACTGTGGGGATTAAAATTATCTTTATATTAACGTCGTATTTCTCCAGGACGCGTCTCGCATGACCAAGGTGTCGGTAAACCAGGTTTTCTCTCTTTCTCTCTCTCTCTCTCTCTCTCTCTCTCTCTCTCTCTCTCACACACACACACACACACACACACACACACACGCAAACATACGCAAATACAGACACTGACATTTGGATCATGTCATTGTCTCCACAGAGTAGTTTCCCTTTATATCAAAATTCGATATTGAGAACAGAGAAGATCTATTAAGAATGACTAGACTATTGTGGTTCTATATTGATGTAAAATGCAGAAAACAAAAGAGGTATGGATGAGGAAGAAGGTTTCGAAAGAAACGAGGATGGCAACTGTGCATGGAATAAACCAGTTACAAACAAATTAATAATGTATAGATTTCACTCTATCAAAAATAAACCCCCGTGTCCCGAGAAGATTACGCCACTTGTTACACATGGACTTCATTATGCATTGTTTAATTTCATGATATGCTATTAAGTAAAATCTTTGGTGAATTTTCAAAACGATTAGTCTAAAATGTAGCAACGGTAGAATGAACGAAGCAAGCAATTGCATAATGAATTTGTCTAACTAAACTGTTATATACCAGTTTCAATAAAGCCCTGTATAGAAGTAGTATAGTGTGGCACCCTACGGACAATAGGAATTAGCATTACGGGACCCTACTTTGTACCCTACGGACAAGATTTCCACGGACAACGGTCAAATGGGGTTTGTACCCTACAGACAATGGGAATTTGCATTACGTTACCCTTCTTTGTACCCTACGGACAAATGGGGTTTGTACCCTACGGACAATGGGAATTAGCATTACGGGACCCTACTTTGTACCCTACGGACAAATGGGGTTTGTACTCTACGGACAATGGGAATTAGCATTACGGGTTAACATGGGAATTTTAACATGGGTGGGACTATAGACGGACAAGATTTATAGCGACACGTAGACCGTAATGTTAAATTTAGGGGTTGTACCCTGGCGACAATGGGAATTTAACATGGGAATTTTAACATGGGTGGGACTATAGACGGACAAGATTTATAGTGACACGTAGACCGTAATGTTAAATTGGGCAACCCTAGAGACAATGGGAATTTTGTATAGGGACAATAGGAATGGAACAGGTGGCATGACGTCACGGTACTGGACACTTGTAACAATGTAGCAAGTGGCTGACCTGAATATGTTTATTGGTGTGGTCCCCCTCAGAATTACATCATCTGAGGGACCCCCTGGTTCTAAAGTGAAAGGGTTTTTAAGTATTTCTGTTTTTTTCCAAGTGTATGTGCATTGTGTATTATTTTAAACAATTTTGATTTAAAATTTTGTAATAGGGTTTGTACACCAATTCAAATTTCCAAATTAGTTTATTTAGAGTCTTTTTTATATTAAATATTTAATATTACCATATTATTTTATTATCTGAAGAATAGAAATTTTTAGTTTTTATCTCTTTTTACTATAGCATAAGCTGCTCAAATTCGTTCATATCTACTAGACACATGGGGCACGTGCACAACCTGCGCTCTCAATAGTGAGCGCCATGTGCACGTGCCACTCAATTCCTTTGAGTCCTACTCACTGATGTTTTTCACACATTTTTGTCATATTAATTAAATTAATTTAGATTTGTATATAGTTAGTAATATTGATTTCCATTATCCCTAATTTTCATAATTAGTAGACATACATTATCCCTGATATTTCGTAATTAGTAAACGTATAATTTCTAAAGGTTTGGTTTCCATTTCAAATTATCTATGCACTTAATTTTTATAACTTAACAGTTGTAAAAGATAAAGTAAAAGGTAGTATAAGCAGTCAGAAATTCTAGTAGCTGTATGTTCGTCCATCAAATCTATTTATTATTATCTAATCAAGTTCTGTATCGCTATTTTACACATAAAGTCTTTCTGCATTGCAGTTTCTAGATATCTGCTTTCGATTCACAGGTATATACTCAATATCTGATAACAAAAGTTACAAATACAGTATTGAAAATAGTCCTCATATTCACATAGTGCATCACAATTAAGTTAGCAAATTCAGTTCCTTTGTCTTTCTCTTGTATCCAGTAATGTATTGCAGTCAAGTTATACAAACAGTTCCTTTGTCTTTCGTCATTTTCTTCGTTTTCTAAGGCATGTCCATTATCATTTCATTCATTATCCATATACTATTTGAACAAAATTCCATTTTCAAAGCATGTCCATTATCTTTTCCAATTCAGTTCCTTTCTTTACCCTTATTTAATTTGTATGAATCCGTCCTTTCTTCCTGTCTTGTAAATTCCATCACATCACTGGGATCACTGGAATCCACTCCACAGGAAGGAGTCTCAGAAACACACTTTTTCTTCATTTTTTCATTGTACTTCCAAATTTCTTTTATATGTTGATTGTAAGATGTCCTCAATTCCGTCCTTCCTGGTTTCCCTCTGCATGGTGAAGAAAAAACCATCTTCTCGGCTTCCTATCTTCCTTGCATTGGCAAACCTTCGGTATTCATCTTCTGAGTCAATTCCTGGATCTATAGAGGGACCATCCTGTTGGACCAAGTCAAACGCCAACCCCAACCCATGGCAATTTAGGTTAGATTTGTTTACGATTGACTTTACTTGTCGAACAGGAGTTTAACAATGTATATAAAACATTACCTAGACCTGAAATTATGTTGGCGGTGTTCATAAATTTGCATAATTATAATGATGCTATAAATAGCTATAACCGAGGCAACGACTAACGCCAAAATGGATGTGACTAAAAGTAACGCTAAAATTACGAAATTGTCCTAGAATTCAACGGAGACTAAACATATCCCGGAACATTAGATTCCATAGGTTCAGACTAAAAGTAGTACTAAAATTACGACATTGTCCCGGCAAGATTTATAGCCTCACGTAGACTTCTATGTTAAATTTGGTCGTTTTCACTATAGCCTCAAGATTTATAGCCTCACGGGACCCTACTTTGTACCCTACGGACAAAGGGAATTGAACATGGGGAAATATTGGGCCTGTCTAGCGACAAAAAATATTGGGCCTGTCTAGCGACAAAATATATTGGGTCTGTCTAGCGACAAGAGGAATGGAACAGGTAGGGTCTATTTTAGCTACAATTTTTGGTCAATTTCTGTTTAAAAACCCTTGTATGCATGTATAGCTACAACCTGTGGAAAACCCCAAGTCTATATTTATAGTCTCAAAATTTCTAGCTTCAGTGACGTCACTGAACTGGCCGACCTGAATACTCGATACTGTGTGACGTCACTGAACTGGCTGACCTGAATACTCGATACTGTGTGACGTCACTGAACTGGCTGACCTGCATACGCCATGCTGTAGGTAGGTAGGTTAAATGAATTGGATAGGGATAAAGGGAGTTTGATAGGGACAAATACCAATACACACACAAAAAAGGGAGAAAAAAGAATCCCAATATCTCCTATCCACACCAACGGACGAGAATGCATAAAACACACCATACTTACTATTCACACCAACGAATGAGAATTCATAAAACAGAAACATATCTCCTATCCACACCAATGATCGCGAATGCATAAAACACACCCGTATCTACTATCAACACCAATGAATTCGAATGCATAAAACACACCATACTTACTATTCACACCAACGAATGCGAATGCATAAAACAGACACATATACCATCCACACCAACGAATGAGTATAATATTTATTTTATTTCTGATCCTGATTTTTGTTTTATTCTGATTCAGAAATATTTTTATTTTTATTCTGATTCTGATTCAGAAACATTGTTATTTTTATTTCTATTCTGATTCAAGATTAAAATATTTTTTATTTTGATTCTGATTCAAGAGTATAATATTTATTTTTTATTTCTGATTCTGATTCAGAACTATTTTTATTTTGATTCTGATTCAGAAATATTTTTTTTTTATTCTGATTCAGAACTATCTTTATTTTTATTTTGATTCTGATTCAAGATTATAATATTTATATTTTTTATTTCTGATTCCCGCATAAAACAGACACATAGACTATTCACACCAACGAATGCGAATGCATAAAACATACCCATATCTACTATCCACACCAACGAACGAGAATGCATAAAACACACACATATACTATCTATCCACACTAACAAATACGAATGCATAAAACATACACATATATATACTATCCACACCAACGAACGAGAACGCATTAAACATACCCATATCCGCTGTCCACACCAACGAATGTGAATGCATAAATGCGACACATATATCATCCACACCAACGAAGGAGAACGCATAAAACATACACATAGACTATCCTCACCAACGAATGCGAATGGTTAAAACAGACACATAGACTATCCACACCAACGAATGAGAATACATAAAACACACATATACACTATCAACACCAACGAATGAGAACTAATAAAACAGACACATATATACTACCCACACCAACGAATGCGAATGCATAAAACACACCCATATATGCTATCCACACCAACGATCGAGAACGCATAAAACACACACATATCTACTATCCACACCAACGAATGCGAATGCATAAAACGCACTATACTATCCACACCAACAAACGCGAATGAATAAAACATACACATACCTAATATCCACACAGACGGGAAGAGAAGAAAAGCACTGACCATATCTACTATCCACACTAACGCAAGCGAACGCATACAAAAGCACAGACCATATCTACTATCCACACCAACGTATGCGAATGCATAAAACACACTATACTATCCACACCAACAAAGGCGAATGCACAAAACAGACCCATACCTACTATCCACACAGACGGGAAGAGAAGAAAAGCACAGACCATATCTACTATCCACACTAACGTACGCGAACGCATACAAAACACACACCATATTTACTATACACACCAACGAATGCGAATGCATAAAACACACTATAGTATCCACACCAACGTACGCGAATGCATAAAACATACACATATATACTATCCACACCAACGAATGCGATTGCATAAAACAGACCCATACCTACTATCCACACAGACGGGAAGAGAAGAAAAGCACAGACCCTATCTACTATACACACCAACGTACGCGAACGCATACAAAACACACAACATATCTACTATACACACCAACGAATGAGAATGCATAAAACAGACACATAGACTATCCACACCAACGAATGCGAATGCATAAAACAGACACATATCTACTATCCACACCAATGGATGTGAATGCATAAAACATACACATCGACTATCCACACCAACGAATGAGACAGAAATATATTTTATTTCTGATTCTGATTTTTTGTTTTCATTCTGATTCAGAAATATTTTTATTTTTATTCTGATTCTGATTCAGAAATATTTTTATTTTTATTTCTATTCTGATTCAAGATTAAAATATTTTTTATTTTGATTCTGATTCAAGAGTATAATATTTATTTTTTATTTCTGATTCTGATTCAGAAATATTTTTATTTTGTTCTTCAGAAATATTTTTTTTAATTATGATTCAAGATTATAGTTATTTATTTTTATTCTGATTCTGATTCAAGAGTATAATATTTATTCGGTATTTCTGATTCCGATTCAAGATTATAATATTTATTATTTATTTCTGATTCCGATTCAAGATTATAATATTTATTATTTATTTCTGATTCTGATTCAGAAATATTTTTATTCTGATTTTGATTGAGAAATATTTCCATTTTTATTTTTTTACTGATTCAAGATTATATTTATTTTTTTTATTTCTGATTTTGATTCAGAAAATATTGTTATTTTTATTTTATTGTTATACTGAATCAAGATTATAATTAAAGAAAAACATACCCATATCTACTATTCACACCAACGATTGGGAAGGCATATAACACACATTCTGCTATCCACACAAACGAAGGAAGAGAAGAAAAACCCACCCATATCTACTATCCACACAAACAAAGGAAGAGAAGAAAAATACACACACTATACTATCCACATAGTGTAGGGACAAGGTCTAGTTTGTTTAGATGAAACACACACACACACACACACACACACACACACACACACACACACGCACGCACGCACACACACACACACACACAGGATCTGAGGTATTAGTTCTAATCCATTCGAAGACGACATGAGCGAGACTTAATCAATATTCTCCACTTCTGTCACAAAACCAAGAGAGTCCTGATTCAGCCCAAAATAAATTCGTACGTCCCTTGATATTTTATTGTGCCATTTGAGAGACGCAAAAACGCACTTCAAGAAAACTGAGAACGATGGCTTACACCTACACCGTGAGATGTAAAGAGTTCAAGTAGTTTATAAAACTGAGTCAAAGTTTATAATCAAGATGAAACCATGACACTTTTCCAACCAGACACCAAGCGAGAATGACGATCAGTGTCACACAATACTTTTCAAAATGTGTTGGTAGAAGTTTGTACTAGCGATCTTGAAGAAATGATTGTCTCATATCCAATACCGTGTGTGTGTGTGTGTGTGTGTGTGTGTGTGTGTGTGTGTGTGTTAGCTTTCGCTTACACACATCGTTTGTACAAAAATTGAATAAGCAAAGAAATATCAACCATTGACGTAAACAATTTAATTTCACCGTGTAGATGTATGTCATCGTTCTCAACTTTTCTGCAAGTCACTTTTGGGGCTACTAGATTGTAAGAAATAATCTTCATGAGGCACCAAACGAATTTCTTTCTTCGTTGGTCTTGTTGGTTCTGTCATTCTATCAGATTACCACCACCGTTTTTTCTCTCTCAGTCTCTTAGTCTCTCTTTGTATTAAAGACTGTAATGCAAATGGTATTGGATATGAGACAATCATTTAAAGGTCTTCTTATGCCAATATATTTATCAAACGAAAACAGAAACGTCAGTCGTAGAGTAAGAATTAAAATCAACGATTTAGAAAACAAACAACAATGTACTAATCACAATCTTTAGCCCATTTTAAGTACGACGTTCGTGTATGTGTGTGATTAGTGTACAATTTTGTCAACATTTCCAAAGATGGAAGTTTTTTTTAAAGTGGATATATTATGTCAGTGTCTTCAGTACAGATCAACACACACACACAGACACACACGCGCGCGCGCATCGCATGCGGCCGTTTGCCTAGACTGATGTGCTAAATATCTTCGTTCTGATGAGTTGCTCATTTGTGTGTCCATTTATCTCCATACTTACTTCCTACTTAATTACGTGCACTCCATACTCTCTCTCTCTCTCTCTCTCTCTCTCTCTCTCTCTCTCTCTCTCTCTCTCTCTACCATATCTACTTACCTACCTAAATATGCACGTATATACCTACACATTTCTGTCTCACCCCTCCAAATAATCCTTATTCTCAATTTATTGATGATTAAATCAACATGACTTATCTTTTTTAAAACAATATTGATTTATAAATAATGTGTTTACTGAAGGTGCTTTTCTTTTCTCTCTCTCTCTCTCTCTCTCTCTCTCTCTCTCTCTCTCTCTCTCTCTCTCTCTCTCTCTCTCTGTATGATTTAGCACAAACTATTATAATCAGCGTACGATGCATGACTTGATGACCTTCTCGTTTGGTCCTTTCGAAAAACTGGAACCTAATGGTTTAGTTTCTGTCTGTTTATCTTTGGTTATGCCCAAAACGTTTATGAAATGTGTGTTGTAAATGAACTAATATTGCATCTACCGATGTTGCACCCGACCTTACAAGAAAAAAAAAAATCCTAACTTCGGCAGGCCAGATCTTGCCAAAACATGCTTCATCTAGGTAAAAGGAGATTAATTCCTTGTACGATAAACTCTGTAACAAGCGGGTTAATACTTTGTTTATCCAATGACGGCACTTTCTTAAAGCTACAATGGCTTATCTTAACTTTGTGTCAAAAGTGCCAAATAAAAATTTGACCTCATACTGGATAATGTACCGGAAAAAGAACACTTGCTGACACCGGGTGGTAAATTTGTCACTCTAGCCAGCCTCTTGAAAGTGAACACTTTGACAGACTTACTGCTAACAACATAGAAATATTTAATGACGCATTTAAATTTCAATTAGAGTTCCTACATACTCTACATATTACATTACACGCCATATATACACAAAATGTTACACGTGTGAGAATTTCAAGCCAAATAGTCCGAACATACGAGACCAATGAACCGGTTTGAGTCTTTGCAACTTGTCACCATGAATTGTAACATGGCGATCGAATGTTAAATTTTCCTTGTGCCCATAATCGTTTTACCCTGTTTAACCCCTCGTGCCACAGATGTCCCATTACACTACTTGTGACTTGTGATATAACATAACTGGTCATGTTTGTTTAGTTTACCTTGCCCAAAGGTGATGTGGCTTATGGCATGGCCCTGCATATGCCATAAAAAAAGAGAGTATCGGGTGTGCGTCCGTCAGCAAGTTTATTTCAAGTTCTTCTATAACACAAACGACTCATTTTCAGGGAGTATTACTACATAACGTATTTTCAAATTGATGCAAATGTTGCAGATCAACCACCATATATTGTCACCATACTGAAATTATGAAACTTTAAATTGCGGCTTCTTAAAAATGTCTTCATAAATATGATCCAATTGTGCAGAAAGCAGTCTGACATAACGTTCATTGAAGTTTAGAAAAAATAGAGAATCCACAGTGATTCTGTGTTTCAGGCACGATCTAGACTAAACTTTGAATGATTAGTTAAGTGGCGAACAAATTGCACATGTTAGAGTAGTTGAAATTAATTTCCGTACATATCTACAATGTAAATAAATGTCATTTTCATATCTGTATTTTTTTGCTTATCGCTAATACACAACCTACTTTATGTTTGTTACAATGCAATCTTAGTTATTTGTAGTAAGTATACTCTGTAGATGGAGCATTTGCACAAGCTGGATACATTGTAGTTAGTAAATTATTAATTGAATCTGAAACATATTAATTGTTAAGAAATTATATGAATGTATATTACTATATTTACGGTATTGGCATTGTTTACAGTTCACCGATGACAAATATAATTCTCCTGCTGAACGTGCAGAGATATCACAAACTAGCTGGACAATCACAGATATAAAATTTGACCCATGATCGGATTGAACAGATTTAGGCAGACCATACTGAGTAAAATCTTTATCAAAGCTTTCACTATTCTTTTAGTTTTAATACACCTGAAAGGAATTGCCTCTGGGAATCCTGTAGACGCACATAGTATGGTCTACAAGTACTGGTTGCCTGACTTGGTCTTAGGTAAAGGACCAACGCAATCTACCAAAAATGATCCAATGCTAAATGTCATTCTTCCTCAACAAGTAGCGGACATAAACAAACATTTCCGCAATATTGTTGTTTAAAGTCTACAAAAGACTAAAGTTCAAAACCTATTATCAAACCAGGTTAGCATTTAGAAGTAAGCCGGATATAGGAATAAAATCAACGTAACGAACGAAAGTTTCTTTTGAACATGCAAGTGATGTTTTGTGATAAATTGCGGTGTCAGTACATTGTTTTCACGTGCCGGGAAAGAACTTAAGGGAACTGTGCCCCTTAAACCTTCTTTCTGACATTGGCTTTCCGTTCAGTGAATGTTCCAAAGTCAGACGTGTGTGTGGCAGTTTATGTGATATTTATAAACAGATTACGAAACAATATTCGCCAAAGCTCAACAAAATCTACACTTTTCTTACCAATATAAGACACATTGTAATTGATACGCATTTTGAAAAGCTACCAACATCGTTTCGCTGGATTTTTCTTGTCTATTTTATAAAGCAATTAATGCTTGATGAAGATGCGTAAAATGTTCACCTTTGGAGAATAATGTTGTCAGATAATGTTGAATTGTCACTTATACCACGATATGAATATAACAAATCATATGTGTACTTGTGTGTTCCAGCAGCATCTCTTAATTAATATGTCTAGAGATAAAATAGCCGGATATGTATGAAAATAAAGTTGCAATTATAATAATTTTCGTTTGTTTAAATGGAAAGTCACAATAATCTGTTCTGTCTTAAATTCCAAATATATTGAGTGTCACTTCTCGGTCAACGCCAGCCTCATCACATTGTCTAAGCAGATAATCAACCGACCCTTTTTCTTGGCCTACGTTATGTTTTTTCCAAGTAGTCAGCATCTGATAGCATTCTCTTACTATATCTCCTCCACCATGCTCAATCTCATCAATTGTTTCATCGGACAAACCTAACAATTTTGCAAGAAGCCACCATCCTTTATTAAGTTTATCCAGTTTTCTTGATAGAGTGAATAATTCATCATCTGACGGAGATCTTTTCACATCTAAAACAGACAAAGGAAATTTGTGACTATCTTTATAAGACACTTGTTTAAATTGATAAAATTAGTATATTATTGGTATATTAGCAACAGCTGAAGACGGAGATATGTTATTTTCCATCCATAAATATTCCGCATCACACAATGTTTCAAATATATCCAAGGAACAAGCCAAAAGCTAGAATGTCACGGTAAGATATAAGACATCAGATTAGTTTTTCACTTTCAGCTCTAATGTCTATATCAATAAGAGTTTTTAGAGCACAATCAAATACTCAAGCATAATAGAGCTTGTAATTATTGTCTTTCAAATGACAAGGCTGTATAAATAACAAACAAAAGTATAATTTTCAAAGGGTTATTATTAGAACAGATTTAATTAAAGGTTAATTTAAAACTGCACATAACAAGCTATTACATATCAAAGTGAAATATGTGATTAAGTTCTTCACATTGTTATGAGGTTATTGCTGTTTGATCAGATTGAGGTGTCATACTTGTTATTGATAATATGCTGAATCTGATACGGTACAATAAGTACTATTAAGTCTGTGTCTCTTATTTGGTAAATTTACCCTTATCCCAATTCTTTACTCAATACACGTCAACATTTTGTTGCAGTATTGGTAGCTACATTGAAGCACAAAACGTGAGTTTCCTTTTCACACCTACGAGACCAAACTTAATCGATTGCTTTCAAAATCATATATTGTATAGTAACTTGATTATTTTAATGGACTTTAAAGTTTACTAGTTAATATTGTACTGTTGTTCCAGTATTCCAGATCTGACTGTCAATCCTGCTTAACACTCATCATAAATATGTATATTGTATTCGCCTTGACAAGTTTTGTGATTGTTAGTACAGCAATATATAAGTAGAACAGAATGTCAGCACAGCAATGTATTGTTCACTGTTATGTCAACACAATACTGTATTGATCTATGTCATGTCAACCCAGCAATGTATTGGTCGCTGTCATGACAATACAGCAATTTATTGGTAGGACAGCATGTCTAAGCAGCGATGTACTGGTAGGACAGCATGTCGACACAATAATGTATTAGAAAGGGAGCATGTCAACAAAGAGGCCAACATGCTCAGTGTTTATTTTCTTGCCTTTTTGTGCCTGTATAGTCCCTTGTTCGATCCAGTGATTAGATGATGCTAGTGTTCATGGTTGCTCATTCTAGATCGGTAGTTTCCTCAGGTGTTTCTGGTTCTTTCAACGCACAAGACCATATCATACCATTGTTTCGGTGGTTCAGTGTGTGCGTTCTTGGTAGCTGGTTTAATTTATCAAATCAATTTTAAACGTTATATAAACATAACTGGAGCATCTCAATGAATATTAAACATCATACCAGCTTTCCATGTCATCTGATTTTCTAATCTGTTTACCAGGGTTGCAGTACCTTGATCCTGTCTTCGTACGTTCATTTCCACAGAATCACTACTCGCGAATTCTTTTTCGTCTTCACCCAAACTGGAACAATTCCATTTATTCAGCTGATAGTTACTAATTGTTTCGCCAAAGATGCTTGAAAGGGTAAATAAAATTTGCACAGTTTGTTTCAAGATGTAGCTGCCCCCTAAAAAAAGTTGTTT
>JAECUM010051373.1:0-10013 GCA_016617855.1 Megalonaias nervosa | reverse complement strand
CGTTCGTTTGTGTGGATAGTAGGCATGGTGTGTTTTATGCGTTCGCGTACGCTTGTGTGGATAGGAGATATTGTGTGTTTTTTCTTCTGTTCTCTTCTGTGTGGATAATATAGTGTTTGTTATATGCATTCGCGTACTTTTGTGTGGATAGTAGGTATGGTGTGTTTTATGCATTCGCGTACGCTTGTGTGGATAGTGAGTATGGTGTGTTTTTTCTTGTCTTCTCTTCTGTGTGGATAGTATATGGTGTGTTTGTGTGCGTTCGTGTACGTTTGTGTGGATAGTATAGTGTGTGTTATATGCATTCGCGTACGTTTGTGTGGATAGTAGGTATGGTATGTTTTATGCATTCGCGTACGTTTGTGTGGATAGTAGGTATGGTGTGTTTAACGCGTTCGCGTCCGTTTGTGTGGATAGTAAGTTCAGGGCTACTCCACTGCCTCGAAAAGATTTATTCTTTTTTGCCTAAAAAAATTTAGTTGTTGTATAATTTATGTTTAACTCCCAAAAGCATTATTCTCTTACCTATTTTTTTTTAATCGGTTGCATGATTTGGGTATGATAGATTGATGTTCATCAATCTATGGAAACGAACGCGAATGCAGAAAACATACTATGCTATTCACTGACACGAACGAGAATGCATAAAACATCCTATTCTATCCACTGACACGAACGAGAATGCATAAAACATACTATACTATCCACAGATACGACCGCGAATGCATAAAACAAACTATACTATCCACTGACACGAACGCGAATGCACAAAACTTTGTATAGAAATGAAACAGGTGACACGAACGAGAGTGCATAAAAAATACTATACTATCCACTGACACGAACGCGAATGCATAAAACTTTGTATAGAAATGAAACAGGTGACACGAACGCGAATGCATTAAACATACTATACTATCCACTGACACGAACACTAATGCATAAAAGTTTGTATAGAAAAAACAGGTGGCATAACCTCACGGTACTTGCTACATTGTTGCATGTGTCCAGTACCGTGACGTCATCCTACCTGTTCAAATTCCCATTGTCCGTATATCGTTCCAGGGTGATATTTTGTCCGTATAAATCGTGTCCGTATAGTACAAAGTTGGGTCCCGTAATGCTAATTCCCATTGTCCGTATAGTATCCCCATTACCTACTCACGGAGAAGTTGGTGTTATGCAGGACCTATGCATATAGAGCCCCGAAAGACAATAGTGGGAAGAAAAATAAAACGGGCCTGAGAAAATGCATAATTCAATGAGCAAAAAGCCTGATCACAATGTGCGATAAAGTGCGATGGCGAAGTGTAGATAGAGATATGTTGTAAAAAGTGCCCCCACTTCCCCTCTTTCTCTCTGATACATCATCTTCTCTGCCGGTTTCTCAAACGCATGCGAACGGTAAGATTTCAATACAAGTATTAACATTTTCATCTGAAATTATTTATGAAGTCAAACATACTCTGCAAGTGTTAAAATACTGGGTAAGGATTGGGCTACTAAGCGAAGGTTACAGCCACCTATTTTCGATGTAGATTTAAATTAAATCCATGTCAAATTAATGGCTTTCTAAGTTGCATATTTTCTCTGAATCAAATACAACTCTGATACACAAGTTGTTCATTCAATAAATATATAGGATCTTGTCTGCATCTAGTCATTATCTTTGTGGTTTCCGCGATCAACACTGGGGACATCCACAGGCTCAATCGAATTCCATAGGCGGTTTCTTTCTGACTCAGCTGTTGTTGGGTGTCCTTCTAACAATAACGCCTCATTCAGTGGGATGAATGATATTTACTTTTGTCATATGATGACTCACGCGTTCAATAGGCGGGTTCTTCGTGACTCAATTAGTTGTTTTTGGATGTCTCTTTAACAATAACTGCTTCGTTCAAAGGCACGAATGATATTTACTGCAAACTGTGTCAAACTGCCGGTGCTCGTAAGACCGTTTCTATCATCCCTATCGTTAGTAAAAACATGAAATCTCTGTACTTTTGTAACAAGATGCATCGCGCCGATGTGAAGCTCCCAACCGATCATTAAAGTTCAGTGGAAAAATTTCCGAATTAGCTGCCATGGGATAAACGACACTGTTTTGCGAATGACGTCACTGACTAACCACTCAGGAGACAGGTTTACTAATTTTACTAGCCCTTAATATTGGCTTGCCTGTTTTGGGTAGTTACCAGCAATCGGATGTCTTTACGGTATATGCACCACGATTTTAAGAGAACTTAAAATTTCAGTGACTAATTAATTAATTATCTCCATGCGTGTTGTTGAATATTTCAAAGAGAAGACCGTCATTATTACCTTAAGAGAATTAATTAAGTGATGGCAAATTCAAGAATGCATCATTTCTCTATTAGTTTACATAACTTCGAAACATAACTAACAAATACGCTTGCAGGGATTATAGTCAGAATCATACAGGTCATATATATGTTCAGTACCAACTATTTCAGTAACGGATGTCTTTTCATAATTGAATTGCACATACATTTAAGTCACGATAATTCAAATTATTTGGATTGGAAACTCATACATCCATATTCCTCTGGAAGGTCATTATTTACACACCCCAACAAACTCATATGGCAAACTCATTGTTCAAGTACGTGGACATTTTCTGACGAAGTCAATCGGAAGGTGTGATCCAGTGCAAATCGGATTAAATGTCGCGAGCTGTGATGTCACAATGAAAGCTACGCATGTTGAAAAAATAAAATTAGTACTGCCCTATATTGCGATGGTTAGACCCGACGTGCTCTTTTCTTGAACCAGTTTAGTACCTGACCACCATTGTAAAAAGCCCATAGGCATTTGTCTCGAAGTTTCTTGATGACAGTTCCGATACTTAGCATTCAATAATCAGGACTGATAGACTTTGGTTTAACTACATCAGTATTAAATGTTAGACCAACAATTAATATTTAAATAAAGATGAGTAAATGCGTCTGTATGACTACAGTGACATACACTCGTTTCTCTCCTCTCCGGGCAAGTGATACAAAGAGATGCAGCAATCGCTGTATGTTTTTTGTCTACCTGCAAGACAAATTTCTGTTCCAGAACATAACTTCCAAATCTGTCAATGTATTTCAGAGAAAATGGTATACGTCTCTAGATAAGTTGCGTAGACGGTCTTTTTCGTGCTTATAATTTTCTTTATTTATTTTTCTTAAATAGAAATAAACAAGTAGCATTAATATAACCCTTCACAAGCATCAGTGTAGAATAGGAAAATCTCACCCAAGGATCAGACTTTTGCGTCAGACACGAGGCTGTGCCAAAAACAAAGAGGGCCCAAGTAAAAATGGTGTATTGGTAATATAGCTGTAAGTTTCAAATGGATGAAACATATTTTACTGCTAAATTATGCATTAGATAAACCCATCCCCATACAAATACAGTGGCACAAATTAATCAAGCATGGAAAGTGGCAGAGGTAAAAGAAAAGAAAAACAACAGCAACAAATTAAGTGTGCTGATAGTTAAAGGATAAAGTTTCGAAAAGAAAAGAAGGAAAAAGAGAAGAGCTATCCTTGGCAAGCAAACAATCATGTTACTAAAGTTCAGAAGGATTTGCATTTAGTACGTAATGCACCTACATCACTACCAATTGGTCATTATACACTTTGAAGAAGAGTAGTATTAATAATAGCCTTTACATTATAATCAAACGAAGAAACATTACTTTAAACACATGGTATCCTAAAAATGTATTTTTGAAGCAACTTAAAGATATTCAAAGTTTGCTCAGCCGCAAGTTTAGGTATGTCAAATGCAATAGTGTTTATCGAGATAGGGACGAGAATTTCGTTATGATTAAATATTAGATTTTGCCTTTGAAATATGTATTGAGTGCATCTGAAAATATAATGATGTGAAGTTTATGCTTCTACACCACAGCTGTGTGGATTTTCTATCAGGTGATGGTCGTACTGATCGTTTTTGAGGTCATTACATTGGTTTCTGATCCTAGTATGAATACTGGAAGTTTGCAATCACCAGAACGATAATAAGAAGGAACGCTTTTTTTTAGTAGGGTATAATATTTTTAAATGTAAAATCGCTTTCAAATGGCAGAGCATACAATGAAAATTCCTTTCCTTCAGACAGAGGGTAAAGGTTAGGTTCACAATAAAATATTCAATATAAACATTAAATTACGTTAAAAGATATTTTAACTTTAAAAGAACTGTGGTTGAAATTATTACGGTAATGGCACGACATGGCGTCTGAATTACGTACAGCAGATAGCTTGAGTAATGTTACAAACGTAAACCATTCCAAAATATCAAATCCACACTTATCCATAAGATGAATCGAAAACGATATAAAAAGGAATGACATAGTCCTCCATTCAACTTTGGTCTAGAATTGATTTGTCCATCAGAAATAATAACGAGAATATGAAGTTTTCAACCAAATAAGAATTGAACAACGGCTTTTTCGACTCGAAATTGGACTAAAGACATGCATCTAAGTTTTATTGCGGGACTCTTAACGTCAGTCATTACTCGTTTTAGTAAGTAAATGCAATTAATGTTTATCTTGCTTATTATGAAAGAATTTTCAAGTCATTATATAAGTCGGAAGTTTCGCTACTTTCTGTACACTTTTGTAGCAGTATAAGGTCAAAATAGTCTACGAGTCAGAATAAAGGTTACATGTGAGGTAGGATAGAGTTATCCTGTACCGCTGTTCTACACTGGAAAACACAATCGTACACATATATACAGGAATGATAGAAAATACGCAGTTTTACACTATTTGATCACTGATACTAGCATAGGTAGTATAAAGATTGCAAACAATGGACCATAGGTTGACTTTAATCTCGGTTGTGGACAAATAAAGAGGTAGGGATACGCTAATGACCGCCCAAATGATCACTATGCCGTGTTTCTGTAAAGGCGGTCAAGTAAAACAAATGTAGTTTTATAGCCGTTGCTCGGCGTATTCTTCTCGCCGTAAAGTGAAGATCTATACTCCGGAAACAAACCTTTAAAATATAATCAATAAAATAATCACAATTTACAAAATAAAAGGAATCATGAAATGTTGACACAGACCAGGGGAAAGGTACTTCTCTGAAGTCCTCTCTAGTTCAATGTATAACAACTGTGTAAGTTTTTTTTCCCCTTCAAATGTCTACCATTAACAGAAGACTAGTGATCCTAATTTTAGTAAAAGCTTTAATCCTCGCAATGTATGTGGAAAACACAGCATGTGAATCAAATATAAATTAATCCTTTCACAATTTAGTTTACGCTGGAGACATGCTCCTGTGCAAAAGGAAACAAAATAAATTATACTGTAGGCGTGCAAATGCTAATGCTAGCAGATTTACAAGGTTCTCCTGATGTAGCTGATGCTTGTATTACACTGTGTGCGTGTATGTGTGCGTGTGTGAGTGTGTGTGTGTGTCCACGCAGTGGTGGAGGGGGTTGTAACTGCACGCTTTTCTGCCTTTTAAGAACATTAGCGTATGATAGTCTCTGAAATAAAAAAAATATGTTCAAGAGTATTTCATGTCCCAAACATATATATGGATTTGCAAGATATAAAAATTAAATTGAAACAGTTTAATAATGAAACTTGTATCTAAATACAGTTTTTTTTCCCCTTTTGGTGCTCGTAGGTATTTGTGGTCGTTGGTTGAAACCTGACAGGCAAAGCTGTAATTTTTTCTATCTCAGTCTTCGTAAGCAATTGGTTTCGAAAGACCATCTCGAAAATAACAAGAATCATTTAGGTCACAAAAGCCTTGATTGCGGCATGTAATGAGACAGGTACACTTGTAACAATTGTCCAAAGGGTTGGTGGTGTTTTGGCTATTAGTTAGTATACAGTGTATTTACCGCTTTCTTTCTGTAACAGGGAAGTTGAAACCGAAACATGTCAAAAATAGACTATATAATTATGAATTAGATGATCAACAATAGGAAATTTATATCTAAAATACAGCGTGAACTCCACATTAAAAATTGTCCAATTTACACATGGAAGGAAGTTTAAAGCGCTTATTAACATGCTGCAGGATATAGGCTTATTATCACCAGTCTTTAAATGCAACGTAAATACATACAAGAAAGCTGAACATGATTCTTTTTTCCTACCATATAATACATACGATTGTCCAGAAATGTAATTGTTTTGCGAACAATGCAGATCTTGCTACTAAAATTAATGTTGTACCTAGAAGTTCCGTTTGAAAATGAAAGTGAAACACACGAATCAGTCTTTCATGTTGGTTATATTTTTTCTGAAGTCTAATGAAAAGTATTTCTATAGATAAAGATAAAGGCATAACTAATATGCACAGTCTCTTGCTCCTACAACCATTAGTATCAATATAAATGTCTGCTTATTTGATCTTGAATATAGTTATTTATTGTTTCTATATCGTGTGATTTGAATGCCCCAGAACTGGAACTCATTAGCAGGTCTGACGGTACAACCGTCATGGCTAGAGTCCTTCTTCACTACATAAATTTATATTACCTTTTCTTCCTTGTTCCAACTGCCACGTTTGTCGTACTGTAACAGCTTGTTATCAGCCATTAGTATTTATGAATTTCAGACTTTTAAAACAAATAAATGAGTAGCTTACAACAGGTATACATTAACATTTTAACATTCCCTGGACAGCGAACAACATAGAAATATTGCCTTGCCTTTTCTACGTAATTTGTTCCATTGTATCAAATACTTAACCTTATATTTATAAAACTATAGAATATGTATGATTTTATGCATAGATAAAAAGGAAACATTTAAGTACAGTGTACCGTAAGTGTTACAAACAACATAATCATTATTTTTTCAGCCTAAGTTATTTTTTTTTTAAAGGAAAACAGTATTAATCAGTTTAAAATAGTAGTAGTAGGGAATCTGAGTCTTAGATCTTTCGGTTCAAACCGGTTTTTATATAGGTCACTGCCTCCATACCACAAGACGTTTCTCATGGTAAAAAGCTACATTTTGGTGTGTGGAATCTACGGATTATAGTCAGGCAAAATGAAAGTGATTTATTAATATGCAGCCAGGCAAGAGGAATGGGTGATGGCGCAGTAGAGGGTCTGATTTAGATCAGTAACCAACGAAACCGCCATTATCGCACTATATGATAAACAATTGTTTATTATGATAATGATCTGCATGGTAAAGTTTTCAGCTATGTTTTGCCTATACTACAAAAATTGCTGGACTGCAATCATTGACCGCCACTACACAGTTATCTTTTATAGAATATTTTCTGCTGCAGATAACATTTTGTACTAGCAGAAAATATTTTGTACCAACTGTGACAGCGAATATTTGAATTAAGGATTTACCATGTTATAGTATGGTGATGAATTTAGATAGATGAGTATACTAATTTGAAATACTTTATGGCAAATTAGTATTATTATTTGTCAAGATGATTGGAGTGTAAAAATTTTACATAAAAGATTAAATCGCTGTTTTGTTTGAATGCATCATACAGATTTATCATAGGCTCAAATATGTTACATCTGTTTCTTTACATATATCCAGAGCATACTGATAAATCAACTTAGGAATAATCTTGAAACAACAACGAGCTGAGCTTGGTAAACAATTTGAGAAAACCCCCTCCCCCCGAAAGTCATTATTTAAGTTTTATTCCTGGTCACAGGGGACCATTGATGAATTTGCAAGAATCTCTCTCCGTTTTGCCCTGTTCGTCAATGCTCTTTGGGACTTTGCGAAATCCATACCCGTCCATTCTATGATATTATCTTCTCATCTCTTCTTCTCTCTGCCTTGTTTTCTCTTTCCTCTCACTGTGCTCTGTAAGACTGTCGTTAATAACCCAGATGAGCGTGAGACGTGACCATACCATTTTAGTTTGCGTTTCTTTATGGTGGTGGGCAGATCTTCGTATGGCCCAGTCGAACCTTGGATTCTAATGAGCACCTCCTCATTGGAGACGTGGTCAAAGTGTGAGATGTTCAGGATCCTTCGATAAGGTCTCATTTCTAAGGCACAAATTCTTCTGTCTAGTTCTGCTGTCAGGGTCATGTCTCACATGCTTATAGGAATATGAGCATGACGAGGAAGCGCATATGTTTGATCCTGGACCCAAGCGTAATGTTGCTGTTCTTCCAAATAGGTTTCAACCTAGCCACAGCAGTTGTTGTATGCACAATCCTGAAAAGAATTTCAGGCTTTGAACCTTCATTAGAGGCGATAGCACCTAGGTACATGAAACTTGTCACTGTACCCAACTTAGGTCAATTGACTCTTATTTCCTTTCGGATGCCACTTGAGTTGTTTGTCATTAATTTGGTCTTTTCAGCGTGGATCTCAATCCCATACCTTAGTGATGCCTGGTTGAGACGGTTCACGAAGGTTTCTACTTCTTCTTCTCCTGCTAATCCACCGATATCATCAACGAAGCGCAGGTTGGCGGTTATTCTGCTTCCAACACTGACACTGCCCTCATGGTCTTCCAAGGCCTCGGACATTATCCTTTCCAGGTAGATGTTGACGATATTGGGTGAGTGAAGGCACCCACATCTGGTTCCGACTGTGGTTCTGAACCAATGTCCTATATTGCCATTAATGAAAACTGCGTTGGTTGCCTTGTCATACAGGTTTTCTATGGCGTTCATTAGTTCTGCGTTTATGTTGCATATCCACATGGTGACTCACAAGGCTGCATGCCATACCTTGTCAAAAGCCTTCGATAAATCAATGAAGACATGATAGAGGTCCTGTTGATGCTGCATATATTTTTCACAAGTTTTAGGATTTGTTCTATAGTGCTAGGTCTTACTCTGAAACCTGCCTGTTCCTCAGCAACAATGTGCTCCACTTGGAGTTTCAGCCAGTTGAGGATGATCTTAAGCATAAACTTGCTTGGTTGACTGATGGGGCTGATTGTTTGGTAGTTCTGGCACAGCTACAGATTCCCTTTCTTAGAAAGTGTAATGGCCATAGACTGGGTCCATCCGGTGGGCCATTCTCCTGTTTGCCAGATTTTGTTGCAGATTGTTGTGAGGACATCTATTGTGGGGGTTCCTCCTGCTTGAATAAGTTCTGCTGGAATATTGTCTACACCAGCTGACTTCCTTTTCTTTTGTTACATTACTGGAGCCTTTACTTCTTCCTTGAGGATCGGGTCGTCAACCTCTGTTGTGGTCAGTGGGAAGTTTAGTACAGTTTGGCCCATATAAATCTCTTAGATGTATACCTCTGAACAGTAATCCATCCGTCTGTTAAAAATCTCTTGATCTTCTGTGAGACTCTTACCAGTCTTGTCCTGGATCATGGTAGATCTTCCCTGCTTCTATGTTGTCGGGTCTTTCAACAACTGGTATACCTTTGTAGTGTTATTTTGGTTCAGGCTTTTATCGAATTCCTTACACTGGTGCTCTAACCAGCATTCCAAGGATCTCGCTTGCTGAGCCTTTCACTGCCGTGTTGAAAGCGGTGATCAAGGAGCCTAGGTTGATTTCTTCAGTCCCGAGAATTGTGAGTGGTGCAAATTTGCCACTTTTTGATGCTTCAAATGCTTGTTCCATGCTTGGATCTTTAAGTGTTTCAAGTTCAAACTTCATCGTAACCTGTCTTGGCTTCTTGGTCTTCTTCAGACGAAGTTTGATAGTCATCATCAGCAAGTTATGGTCGCTTCCTCTGTCAGCTCCTGGGATGCTACGTTTTCTGGCAATGTTAACGCTAGATCAGACGTGCTTCCTCACCTTATTTGAGACTGTGCAACACAAAATCAAGGCACTAACGTTGAATACAGATGAATGCTGCAATGCTGATGATGACACTGAAACATTAAGTGAATAGAATAGCTTGACTAGTGAAGATCGCCAAGGGTAACTCAATCAGAGAAATGTTTTTAGTAATAGTATAATGATTACACCCACACTCACCATATTTAGTACACACACACACACACACACACACACACACACACACACACACACATATATATATATATATATATATATATATATATA
>JAECUM010051371.1:0-24850 GCA_016617855.1 Megalonaias nervosa | reverse complement strand
AGATAGATATATATATATAGATATATATATAGATATATATGTATATGTGTATGTATGTATGTATAATATGTATAGTATGTATGCTGTATCAATGATATACCACGAGACGTATAAATTTTTCATTAAAAGGAAACGAAGCTTGCTGAGTTTTCTTTTAATGAAAAATTTATGCAACGAGTGGTATATCACTGATACAGTGTACATACTGAACATATATTTTATTTATATCAAATACAAATACATATATTTGCCCTTTGAACGGAGTTCAGATTTACGACAGGCAGATGTGAATTGACTGAGTGAATGAACTCCTCATATCCCCGAGTGTGTCCGCTACAAAATGTAGTTATATGCCTTTTGTGGCTATTCACAATTACCTTGCATATTGATAAGTTGATTGTTTTCTTTTTTAGTTTCTATTTTTCTTCACATTGACTAAATGAATAAAATAAATACTTATGATATAAACATGAACATATTAGCGTTACACATGAACGCTGCCATTCACGTACCGGCGCTTGGAAATTAATGTGGAATATAAACTAAGCGAAATGACAAACCAAAAGAGGTAATTAAAATATTTTAATATATTTGCAGTTGATCAAAGTCATTATTCTGCTCTAGTACCACCAACAATTTAACTGTCTCTCTCCCTCTCTTTCACTGGTCGGTTTCACTTTAAAACTCTCTCTCTCTCTCTCTCTCTCTCTCTCTCTCTCTCTCTCTCTCTCACACACACACACACACACACACACACACACACACACGCACACACACACACTCACACACACATCCTTTGGTCGGTTTGACTTAACTTTTACCATCATTCATAAGTCCAGAGATGTCGTGGGATGACACAAATGAAAATCCTCTACGTTCGTCATTTCATAGATATTAGCCCGTATCTTGCTACGATGGTCCAAAAGAGGGGGGGGGGAGCTTTGGACAGTTTCATGTTTAACTAATAATAATCGATTTTTAGAAAATTATAGTATGTTTAAGAAACAACGACAAAAGATAACATTAAATACATCACAGCATGTGTACCACGTAACCGAGGAATTTATAATGGCGACCTGGTTTGCAACTTTGTATCATGGACAAACTCTGTCTCTCTCCCTCTCTTTCACTGGTCGGTTTTACTTTAAATATCTCTCTCTCTCTCTCTCTCTCTCTCTCTCTCTCTCTCACACACACACACACACACACACACACACACACACACACACACACTCACACACACATCCTTTGGTCGGTTTGACTTAACTTTTACCATCATTCATAAGTCCAGAGATGTCGTGGGATGACACAAATGAAAATCCTCTACGTTCGTCATTTCATAGATATTAGCCCGTATCTTGCTACGATGGTCCAAAGGGGGGGGGGGGCTTTGGACAGTTTCATATTTAACTAATAATAATCGATTTTTAGAAAATTATAGTATGTTTAAGAAACAACGACAAAAGATAATATTAAATACATCACAGTATGTGTGCTACGTAACCGAGGAATTTATAATGGCGACCTGGTTTGCAACTTTGTATCATGGACAAACACTGTAGATAAATCCCAAGGAAAGTGCACACGTATTGTTACGACGAACCATATTCTTGTAGGTTACTTGGTGTAATTTCTATTTCAAAGTTTCAATACAGCCCAAATTCATTTTCTCTCTTACTCCACATTTCTGCATAGTTTGTCCGTTATGCATGAGAGTGGAGGGGGAACACAAATCAGAAAAGATTGTGATGAAAAAGTGTACCATATTAAATTCATTTAGAAAATGAGGATTATTAATACATTTTATCGTTATTTCATACGTCACTAATCATTAATATGTGGAAATTCATCATTGATCTAGAATCAACTGCAGACAGTCGCTATAATGTTTATATAAGCGTATTATTGCGCCATGGGCGGATCACAATTAGATATACCAATAGTATTGGTATATCAAATTGCTTTATACCAACACTTTAAATGCCATGTTATTTTTAATGTATGTGGTATAAATATGTATATATATATATATTGTTGGCTATGCTATATATATATATATATATATATATATATATATATATATATGTTGTTGCTAAGTATAGTTATATATATAAGTAAGTTTGTAAATGTTTGTTAGTTTTAATTTATTTTATTTTATTTTATTCCATTACATGTTATTGTAATGATAATTTTGTCTACTGGATTTAATATTTATTTTAGAAATTCAATTCAGTTCTGCATGACCTGATAAATAGCCAGTAGTAGAAACATTGTATCTAATTGCTGACCTTGATTCAGAAATCAGATAGAGTTCTGGTAAACACCTTTTTTTCCCAGAGTAAGAATCATTGATTTTAGCTAAGGCCATACCAAGAGTACATGATAATCGGCATGTAAATGTTTCTACATTGTTCTATAAAGGTGACCACGTGACCCTCATACGGGAATCTGTTCTGCGTTTTAGTTAGTCTTATAACTCAATGTTATAAGAAGAAATAGCCAGTTGTGCTTTAAAAACCTTCCACACTCAAAGATGATTTTGTTGTGACCAGTTTGAGTTGAATTATTATTTAGTTGGGAATTAGTAATTTATTTACCCTGGAATATAAGTGCTCCTAAATTGATTCTTGGACATAGACATTTATTGAAAATTATTCAGAATTCCAAACTGGAGTATTATTCTTTGTAATTCAATAAAGAACTGTTGACACATCAGGACAAAGCTGGTTATCGAAGACGTCGTCGCCTTCCATTTTGAATTTCATCGGGATTCGAAATGTGATTTTCACATAGGACTTTTTATTGACAGGACTTATATTTTTTAATTCTTGGATTAATTTTGGATTTGATTCGTAAACCGTAAGTCCTTTTTCTTATTTTTACCTTGTTTTTCTAGGAAAATAAATTATTTTGTTAAATTTTACTGTTACGAATATATAATTTAATTGTGTGTTAATTTTAAATTCTTTTTCATTTTATTTTTGTATCATTACATTATACTGTAATGATTATTTTCACGGGATCTGATATTTTTGAAAGAGATATCATGTTTATATAAAACATAGAATAAGCACGATTATATCCTGCCGTGGTTTGTCGATTGAGTAAATACAACGCGAAAACGATTGGTTATTGCCAAGGTTATTTTCTTGCCCACGTGCAATTGCATTGTTTACTGCGCTATCTGATGATAAAATAGCCACGCGTTCCATCGTGCGCGCATGAAATGACGTCTTAGTTCAGTTTAAAAATACTCAGCCCCCCGTGAAATATTCAGTCGTACAATATATCTTCAAGAAGAAGAATATATTTCTATTAGGTGCCGTAAAGAGTTGTATTTTTACATCTTTGGAGCTCGAGATGTTTTATCATAGATGACAGCTTGTTCAGAAGATCATCTATTTATTTAGAATATAATAATTTATTCCCTGGAGAACTATACAAGTGACAAATACATTCGATGGAAATTTATTCTAAATTGAAACATTACAAGTTGTGGTTCAACGTGGAACTCTTGACATTCGTATAAAGACTTCACCTGACGTAATCATCCTCCATCTTGGAACGTCATCAAGATTCGAACTTGGATTCAGTTAAAACTATTAATGGTAAAACTTGTATTTTTTCAGTACTAGAATAAATGTTTGGATTGTCTTCACAAAATGTAAGTCCTATTTTCTATTTTCACCCTTTCACCGTGTTTTCTAGGGAAATAAATTAGTTTTGTTAAAACTTACAAAACTTGTTGGTTTCACTCTTTTCTTCTGTTACTTTTGAACGAGCCTATACGTAACAGAAAAACTGGGGGAAAGTCCGGGATATTTGAATTTGCCTAAAATATTTCAGAAATGTTTTGAAATTTAAATTCCATTAGTTTTCAAATCCCAAGTACTATTTTACATTTTGTTTGAAATGTTTAGTGAAAACAGGCTTTCATTCACAATGTCATCAAAAGTGGAAAGTTTTCTTTCTAGTCCAACTCAGGAGCAGTTGGATACTCTGAAAAAAGATGAGTTGCTTGAACTTGCCAGAAAGTACCAACTTTCTGAAGCACAATCGTCCTTAACGAAACAAGAAATTAAACATATTTTGATTCAATATTTGGTAGAGAAGAATGTTTTTCCTAAAAGTTTTTTGGCTACGGTCACTAAGTCGGTATCAGACTCTGACATAAAAGTAATGGAATTAAAAATGAAATACAAGATGGAATTGGAGTTAAGGAAGCTAGAGCTTCAGAAAGAGAAAGAACAAATGCAGTTACAATTACAAGAGAAGCAATTGCAATTGCAATTTGAGAAAGAGGAGAAAGAGAGACAGGAAAGAGCAAATAATAAACAATTGCAATTTGAAAAAGAGGAGAAAGACATTCAGGAAAGAGAGAAAGATAAACAATTACAATTTGAAGAGGAGAGAGAGAGAGACAGGAGAGGGAGAAAGATAAACAAATGAAATTACAATTAGAAGAGAAGAAGAGAGACAGACAGGAGAGGGAGAAAGATAAAACAATTACAATTTGAGAAAGAGGAGAGAGAGAGAAAGATGCAATTACAAAGAGAAGGATGAAAGGGAATTTCAAATTAGAATGAAAGAAATGGGGGTGGCAAGGGACAAGCACGATTTCACTTCATATACAAATTCATGTTTTGACATTGCCAAAAATATTAGGCTAGTTCCCCCTTTTAATGAAAAGGAAGTAGACAAATAGTTTGTTTATTTTGAAAAAGTTGATGAACATTTGAAACGGCCAAGTGAGCATTGGACTCAATTATTGCAATGTATACTTTTTGGAAAAGCCCGAAATTTCTATGCATCTCTGTCAGTACAACAGAGTTCTGACTATGATTTGGTTAAGGAGTGCACCTTAAGGAGTTATGCGTTAGTCCCTGGGGCTTATCGGCAAAACTTCAGAAATTACAAAAAAGAGCCTGGACAAACTTATGTAAGAGAAAAAGAACAGTTATTTGAGCGATGGTGCTTAGCCGAGAAAGTTGAACACCATTACGAAAAAATCAAACAACTTGTGTTACTTGAAGAGTTTAATAACTGATGGACTAATGACATTAAGAATCATCTTGAAGAACAGGACACTGAAACCTTGGAAAATGCTGCTATTGCTGCTGATAAGTACTCCTTAACTCATACAGTTCCTGTTGTAAGCAAAGCTTTCACTCAGCAGTCTACTGGTAGGAAGGTATTTCAGCCAAATACGACTCCTCCTAAAACTCAGTCTGGCACAACTTTCAAAAATCAAGCTTCTGATAAACTTGATTCAAAATCCTTGTCTATTCCTACGTGTACCTATTGCAAGAAAAAAGGACACGTCATTTTTGATTGCTTCAAATTGAAATATAGGCATCAGAATCAAGATAGACCTATCCCAAATGCTCTTATTTCCAAGAGGTCAAGGTCACGGTTATGTATTGAAAACAATACATTTGTTGGGTCTCAAACACCCCAGTCTGATTTTATTATGGAGAATTATGAACTATTCTGTCGAAAGGTTCTATATCACTCTTGGGTGATTTGGCCAGTCCTATCTCCATTAAAATTTTAAGGGATACAGGAGCTTGTCAGGGTCTTTTATTGTCAGGTATTTTGCCTTTTTCTGAGAAGTCCTGTTCTAGTAAGAGTGTTCTCATTCAGGGAGTAGAGTGCTGCTTTGTAAATGTTCTTCTCCATTCTGTAAATTTGTCATCAGACTTAGTTTCAGGACCTGTGACAGTCGGAATAGTGTCTACATTACCCGTTGAGGGAATTCATTTATTGCTAGGCAACGATCTAGCTGGAGACAAACTTTTGGTTAATCCACTTGTAACTGACAAGCCTTCCTTGAATCAGAAAGTTGATCCTATTCCAAAAGAACTCCCTGATTTATACACAGCTTGTGCAGTTACCAGATCGATGTCAAAGAAAGCTCTTGAGAATGATTTTGATAAGGAAGGTATTCCTTTAGCTGACATATGTATTTGTCAGGCTTTTGATGAGGTCAATTTCACTTCTAATTTGGATCAGTCAAAAGATATTGATCACAGTGATCCTCTTTTAAATACTCATTCTCTTTTATCTAATAAGTGTGACCAACGACAATAACTTTTCGTCGAACAGGAAAACGATCCTGAGATCTCCTGTTTGTTTCAGAGGGTCATTAGTGAAACTAAAGCCACTGAAGTACCTGTCTGTTATTTCATTAAAAATGGAATTCTTATGAGAAAATGGAGACCTCCCGAGGTACCTGCTAATGACGAGTGGTCAGTGAACTATCAGATTGTAGTTCCAGAATCTTACAGACAGGAAATACTTAGTTTGGCCCATGCAACTCCTCTGGTTGGTCATTTAGGGATAAGTAAAACTTATCACTCACTTTTATTGGCCAAAAATCAAAAGTGATGTTTGTAAATTTTGTAGATCTTGTCATACTTGTCAAATGGTAGGAAAAACCAATCAGAAGATACCTAAGGTTCATCTGCAACCAATTCCTGCATTTGACGAACCATTTAGCAGAATTATGGTAGATTGTTTTGGTCCCTTACCTAAGACCAAGTCAGGCAACCAATATTTGTTGACCATTTGTGTGCGTCAACAAGATTCCCAGAGGCAATTCATTTAAGGAATATTAAAACCAAAACTATAGTAAAAGCTTTGATAAAGATCTTTACTCAATTTGGCCTTCCCAAATCTGCCCAATCGGATCAAGGGTCAAATTTCACGTCTGGAATTTTTCAGCAAGCTATGCACGAATTAGGCATTCAACAATTTAAATCTTCTGCCTCTCACCCTGAGAGCCAATGGACTTTAGAAAGATTTCATCAGACATTTAAAGAATATGATTCGATCATATTGCTTTGATAAGAACAAAGATTGGGATGAAGGCATTCATTTATTTTTGTTTGCTGTTATGGAGTCCGTTCAAGAATCTTTAGGATTCAGTCCCTTTGAACTAGTTTTCGGACATACTGTGCGTACATCTTTGAAATTGTTGAACGAGAAACTTCTTTCTAATGAAGATACTGAGCTCAATCTTCTTGACTATGTTTCTGATTTTAAGTACAAGTTGTCAAAGGCTTGTGAGGTCGCAAGAGCACATCTGCACTCTACTCAGTCCAGAATGAAATCACCATATGATAAAAACTCAAGGGATAGACGTTTTCAGCCTGGTGATAGAGTTCTAGCTCTCTTGTCCATTCCACAAAATCCCCTTCATGCCAAGTATTATGGTCCATACACGGTTGAAAAGAAAGTAAATGATTTAAATTATATCATAAATACTCCTGGTAGGCGAAAACAAAAACAACTTTGCCACATTAACATGTCAAAGGAGTAAATTGAAAGAGATAGCTAAGTAAATTATGCAATTGATTTAGTTGTACCTGTCCCACCAACTGAGGATTTAAGTGAAGAAATTCAATTGGAGACTGTTTATCTTGGAGCAACAAATCTTCGGAATTCGAAAATTATGAAAGATCTGGATCAGAATCGTTTACATTTACACCAACAAGAAAGGAATGAACTTAAACAGTTATTATTTGAATATGAGCACTTGTTTCCAGATATTCCTACAATGACAAACAAAATTTTTCATGACGTTGAAATTGTAGATTCAAAACCTGTGAAACAACACCCATACAGGATGAACCCTCTCAAAAAGGAAAACTTGAAAAAGGAAATTCAGTATTTGTTGAAGAACGATTTCCTAGAGCCCAGTAAAAGTTATTGGAGTTCACCATGCATACTTGTTCCGAAACCGGATAAAACGTTCCATATGTGCACTGATTATAGGAAGGTGAACAGTGTGACAAAAACAGATTCATTTCCATTACCAAGAATTGATGATTGTATTGATAAAAATTGAAATGCCATGTACGTCACCAAATTTGACCTTCTGAAATGATTTTGGCAAATTCCACTAACGGAAAGAGCGAAAGAAATTTCGGCATTTGTGACTCCAGATGAACTCTGTCAATATAAAGTAATGCCGTTCGGGATGAAGGGTTCCCCAAGTACTTTTCAACGCATGATGAATATGATTACCTCTGGTCTAGAAAATTGTGATGCTTACATCGATGATGCCATCTACAACGACACTTGGAAAGAACATCTAGCTACGATTCGGAAATTCTTTGAAAGACTCACTGATGCAAATTTGACAGTCAATTTATCTAAAAGTGAGTTTTGCCGTGCTTGTGTAACGTTTCTAGGACATATTGTGGGACATGGTCAAGTTAAACCTATTGATGCTAAGGTCAAAGCTATCTCTGATTTTCCTGTGCTGTGCCTGTCAGAAAAAGCAACTGATGCGATTTGTGGGTATGGCCGGATACTATCGAAAGTTTTGTTCCAATTTTTCTAATATTGCTGAACCTCTGACAAACTTGTCAAGTGAGAAAAGCATGTTTCTTTGAACTGAAAAATGTCAGGAAGCTTTTGATAGATTAAAAGCCATACTCAAAAGTGCGCCGGTTCTAACAGCTTCAAATTTCAATCAGCCTTTCAAATTATCTGTGGCTGCAAGTGATGTTGGGGTTGGAGCCGTATTGATTCAAGAAGAGAGAAATATTGTTGATCACCCAGTGTGATATTTCTCTAAGAAATTAAATAAGCACCAAAGAAATTACTCAACAATCGAGAAGGAATTTTTGGCTTTAATACTGGCATTACAGCCGTTTGAAGTTTATGTTAGCTCTACTCCTCCGGTTGTTGTGTTTAGTGATCACAACCCCCTTACTTTCATCGACAAGATGAAAAATAAAAATCAAAGATTATTAAGGTGGAGTTTGTTTTTGCAAGAATATAATCTGAACATCAAGTACATCAAAGTAAAAGACAATTTGATTGCAGATGCACTTTCCCGTGTATAGAAATAATATTTTCATATACATTTTGTATAATTCATTAGAGTTCTTCTTATGTAATTTCCTTTACCTCATGTATAGTTAACATATGGTAAAAAAGAAAGCTTTATTACATAAATCTTTATTTTTTTTGGGTGGGGGGAGTGTTACGAACATGTGATTTAATTACTTGTGTGTTAATTTTAAATTCTTTTTTATTTTATTTTTGTATCATTACATTATGTTGTAATGATTATTTCACGGGATCTGATATTTTTGAAAGAGATATTATGTTTATGTAAAAGGTAGAATTACTCGTGTTACGTATCGGCTTGTTTAAAGGAACATAAAGAAAAAAGCGAAGTAAACAAGCTTTGTAAATTTTAACAAAAATAATTTATTTCCCTAGAAAACACGGCGAAAAGGTGAAAATATGAAATAGGACTTACGATTTGCGAAGAAAATCCAAAAATTTGTCCTAGAATTGTGAAAAACACATAAGTCCTGTAAATAAACAGTTCTAATTGAAGTAGTCTGAATCTCTATTCTTTTCCAAGATGGCGGATGATGACGTCAGACGATGGTTTTACACAAGTGTCCAGAATTTTCACTGTGAATCACAATTTGTACTGTTCTGTTCCAATTTAGAATTAATTTCACTAAATGTCTTTGTCCAAAGCCAGTGATGTATAGTTTTCCATGGAAAATAATTATTATTTAAAAGGCAGACGAAGTGCAGCTATCATCCATAACAAAACACATGTCGTTCTACTATCGTTCCACAGACGTACAAACGAACAACTCTTTCCAGCACAAAAGAATACCTTCTTCTCAAGGTATTAGAAACTCTATAAGATGTTAAAATGTGACTCTCTCTCTGACTATTTCGCAGGTACTTGAGTATTTAAGGCAAACTAAAACGTCATTTCATGTACACGCACGAAGAACACATGGTGATTTCGAAATCTCGCCATCACAGTACAGAATGTCAACAAGTATTATTAGAAATGACCGTGGTCACAACCAATCATTTACATAGCTTTTGCCGACTGTTTACTTGAATTGACAAACCGACATGCAAAAGTCGTGCTCGCGCGAGTCACATTTACGTTCTAAATAAACAAGATGTTTCTATCAAAATGTCAGACCCTGCGAACATAATCATCAGCACAATAACAATTATATTTAATGATATAAAAATGAAACAAAAAGAATTCAAATTTTAACTCAGGTCATTAAACTACATGGTCATAACACTTTCCCCCAAAAAGAAAAAAGAAAGATTTATGTCATAAAGCTTTCTTTTTTACCAGATGTAAATTATACATGAGGTAAAAAAAAATTACATAAGAAGAACTCTTATGAATTATACAAAGATGTATATCAAAATGATACTTCTATACACGGGAAAGTGCATCTGCAAGCAAACTGTCTTTTCCTTTGATGTACTTGACGTCAAGATTGTATTCTTGCAAAAATAAACTGCACCTCAATAGTCTTTGATTTTTACTTTTCATCCTGTTGATGAAAGTAATGGGGTTGTGATCACTAAATACAACAACCGGAGAAGGAGCTGAACTGATGTAAACTTCAAAATGCTGAATGCCAATATTAAAGTCAAGCATTCCTTCTCGATTGTTGAGTAGTTTCTTTGCTGTTTATTTAATTTCTTAGAGACATAACACACTAGATGTTCTACACCATTTCTGTCATCTTGAATCAAAACTGCTCCAACCCCAACATCACTTGCATCCACAGATAGTTTGAATGGTTGACTGAAATCTGGAGCTGTTAAAACTGGTGCACTTTTAAGCATGGCCTATAATCTATCGAAAGCATCTTGACATTGTTCAGTCCAAAGAAACTTGTTTTTCTTTCTCAACAAGTTTGTCAGAGTTTCAACAATATCTAAAAAATTTGAAATAAATTTGCGATAGTACTCAGCCATACCTAAAAATCGCATCAGATGTTTCTTACTGACAGGCACAGGAAATTCAGAGATAGCCTTGACCTTACCATCTATAGGTTTAACTTGACCATGTCCCACAATATGTCCTAGAAAAGTAACACAAGCACGGCAAAACTCACTTTTAGATAAATTAATAGTCAAATTTGCTTCAGTGAGTGTGTCGAAGAACTTCCGAATCGTGGCTAGATGTTCTTTCCAGGTGTTGTTGTAGATGATGACATCATCAATATAAGCATTACAATTGTCTAGACCAGAAGTTATCATATTCATAAGGCGTTGAAAAGTAGTTGGAGAACCCTTCATCCCAAATGGCATTACTTTATACTGGTAGAGTCCATCTGGAGTCACAAATACCGAAATTTCTTTTGCTCTTTCCGTTAGTGGAATTTGCCAAAATCATTTCAGAAGGTCGAATTTGGTGACGTATTTGGCATTTCCAATTTTGTCGATACAGTCATCGATTCCTGGCAATGGAAATGAGTCTGTTTTTGTTACACTGTTCACCTTCCTATAATCAGTACACATTCGGAAAGTTTTATCCGGTTTCGGAACAAGTATCCACGGTGAACTCCAATCACTCTTACTAGGGCCTATAAAATCATTTTCCAGTAGATACTGAATCTCCTTTTTTAAGTATTCCTGTTTGAGAGGGTTCATTCTGTATGGGTGTTGTTTCATGGGTTTTGAATCTACTATTTCAACGTCGTAAGTAAGTTTGTTTGTCGTTGTAGGTACGTCTGGAAACAAGTGCTCATATTCAGACAATAATTATTTAAGTTCACTTTTTCCTTGTTGTTGTAAATGAGAAAGTTTCTGGTCTAGATTTTCCATAATTTCCGAATTCCGAAGATTTGTTGTTCCAAGATTAGTAGAATCCGACTGTATTCCTTCATTCAAATCCTCAGTTGGTGGGACAGGTACAACTAAATTAATTGCATGATTTACCTGGCTATCTCTTTCAATATAATAGTACTACATTAATTTACTGAGACTAGAGTACTAATATTATAATTTAACTCATTCATTTTCTTCTTTACTTTGTAAGGGCCATAAAATCTAACTTGAAGAAAATTCTGTAGAATGAGCAAGAGAGAATGGACTCCACCACACAACTAAAATATTCTCTCAAGTAAAGTTTGGTGAAACCATAGTTTCACTTTTGACTTGAACTGCTGCATGACAAATTCAAGAATAACAAGCTGGAACATTCCAGACTTAAAATCTGACCTTTGATCCGCTTGGGCAAATTTGAGAAGGCCAAATTGAGTAATATTCCTCAAAGGAATTGCCTCTGGGAATTTTGTTGCCGCACACTTGATGGTCAACAAATTTTGGTTTCCTGACTTGGTCTTTGGTAAGAGACCAACACAGTCTACCATAATTCTACTGAATGGTTCGTCAAATGCAGGAATTGGTTGCAGACGAGCTTTAGATATCTTCTGATTTGGTTTTCCTACAATTTGATAAGTACGACAAAATCTACAAAACTTGCACATATCACTTTTGATTTTTGGCCAACAGAAGTGAGTCAAGATCTTGTGATACGTTTTATTTATCCCTAAATGACCAGCGAGAGGAGTTGCATGGGCCAAACTAACTATTTCCTGTCTGTAAGGTTTCGGAACCACAATCTGATATTTTACTGACCATTCGTCATTAGCAGGTACCTCGGGAGGTCTCCATTTTCTCATAAGAACTCCATTTTTAATGAAGTAACAGACAGATACTTCAGTACCTTCAGTTTCACTAATGGCCCTCTGAAACAAACAGGAGATCTCAAGATATTTCTCCTGTTCGACGACAAGTGATTGTCGTTTATCACCCTGATCAGAAAAAAGAGAATGAGTATTCAAAAGAGGATCACTATGATCAATACCTTTTGATTGATCCAAATTAGAAGTGAAAGTGACCTCATCAAAAGCTTGACCAACACATGCGTCAGCTAAAGGAATATATTCCTTATCAAAATCATTCTCAAGAGCTTTTTTTGACATAGCTCTGGTAACTGCACAAGCTGGATATAAATCAAGGATTTCTTTTTCAATAGGATCAACTTTCTAATCCAAGAAAGGCTTGTCAGTTACAAGTGGATTAACCACAACCTTGTCTCCAGCTAGGTCATTGCCTAGCAACAAATGGATGCCCTCAACAGGTAAAGAAAACATTATTCCGACTGTAACAGGTCCTGAAACTAAGTCTGATGACAAATTTACAGAATGGAGAGGAACATTAACAAAGCCGCACTCTACTCCCTGAATGAGAACACTCTCATTAAAACAGGACTTCTCAGAAGAAGGCAAAATACCTGAAACTAAAAGATTCTGAGAAGCTCCTGTATCTCTCAAAATTTTAATAGGGATAGGACTGGCCAAATCACCCAAGAGTGATATAAAACCACGAATGGTTCAAAATTCTCCATAACACAATCAAACTGGGGTTTTTCAAACCCAACAAATGTATTGCTTTCAATACATGACCATGACCTTGACCTCTTAGAAATAAGAGCATTTGGGATGGGTCTGTCTTGATTCTGATGCCTATATTTCATTTTGAAGCAATCAAAAATGACTTGTCCTTTTTTCCTGCAATAGGTACACGTAGGAATAGACAAGGGTTTTGAATCAAGTCTGTCAGAAGCTTGATTTTTAGAAGTTGTGCCAGACTGAGTTTTAGAAGGAGTCGTATTTGGTTGAAACACCTTTCTCTCAGTAGACTGCTGAGTGAAAGCTTTGCTTACAGCAGGAACTTTATGAGTTAAGGAATACTCATCAGCAGCAATAGCAGCTTTTTCCAAGGTTTCAATTTTATGCTCTTCAAGATGATTCTTAGTGTCACTATTGACACAGTTCTTGAACTATTCAAGTAATACTAATTGTTCAAGACTTTCAAAATCATGTTCGATTTTCTTGGCTAAGCACCCTCTCTTGAATAACTGTTCTTTATCTCTAGCAAATTCAACATAAGTTTGTCTACCATCTTTCCTATAGTTTTTGAACTTTTGCCGATAAGCCTCAGGGACTAACGCATAACCATTCAAGATGCATTCCTTAACTAAATCATAGTCAGAACTTTGTCGTACTGACAGAGATATATAGATATCTCTGGCCTTGCCATAAAGTACACTTTGCAATAATTGAGTTCAATACTCCTTTGGTCATTTTGAATTCTCAGCAACTTTTTCAAAAAGAATAAACTATTTGTCTACTTCCTTTTCACTAAAAGGGTAAACTAACTTGATATTTCCTAAAATGTTAAATTTTGAATTTGTATGAGAAGTGGAATCGTTCTTGTCACTTGCCAGCTGCAATTCTTTCATTTTAATTTGCACCTGTCTCTCTCTCTCTCTTCCTCTCTTCAAATTGTCTTTCTTTCTCCCTCTCTTCAAATTGTCTCTCTTTCTCCCTCTCTTCTCGTTGTCTTTGTTTATCTTCTTTATTTTTCTGTAAATGCATTTGTTCCTTTTGTAACTGTATTTGTTCTTTTTGTAATTCCATTTGTTCTTTTTCTTTTTCTCTCTGAAACTCGAGCTTCCTCAACTCTACTTTCATCTTGTATTTCATTTTTAGTTCCATTATCTTAATGTCAGAATCTATCACAGACTTACAAACTGATGCCAAAACACTTTTGTCAAAAATATTCTTTCCTACCAAATATTGAATTAAAATATTTTTAATTTCTTGTTTAGTCAAGAAAGCTTTTGCTTCAGAAAGTTCGTACTTTCTGGTAAGTTCAAGCAACTCATCCTTTTTCAGACTATCCAACTGATCCAAAGTTGGACCAGAAAGAAAACTCTCCACTTTTGACATTGTGAAAGAAAGCCCGTTGGTTTCACTAAGATTTCAAGTAAAATGGGATTTGAACTAGGGGAATTTAAATTTCAATTTTTAGCCAAATTCAGAAATCAGCCAAATTCATATATCAGCCAATTTCATATATCCCGGACGAGCCCCCACTTTTCTTTATGTTACGTATCGGCTTGTTTAAAGTAACATAAAGAAAAAAGCGAAGACAACAAGCTTTGTAAATTTTAACAAAAATAATTTATTTCCCTAGAAAACACGGCGAAAAGGTGAAAATATGAAATAGGACTTACGATTTGCGAAGAAAATCCAAAAATGTGTCCGAGAATTGTGAAAAACACATAAGTCCTGTAAATAAACAGTTCTAATTGAAGTAGTCTGAATCTCAATTCCGTTCCAAGATGGCGGATGATGACGTCACACGATGGTTTTACACAAGTGTCCAGAATTTTCACTGTGAATCACAATTTGTACTGTTCTGTTCCAATTTAGAATTAATTTCACTAAATGTCTTTGTCCAAAGCCAGTTATGTATAGTTTTCCATGGAAAATAATTATTATTTAAAAGGTAGACGAAGTGCAGCTATCATCCATAACAAAACACATGTCGTTCTACTAGCGTTCCACAGACGTACAAACGAACAACTCTTTCCAGCACAAAAGAATACCTTCTTCTCAAGGTATTAGAAACTCTATAAGATGTTAAAATGTGACTCTCTCTCTCTGACTATTTCGCAGGTACCTGAGTATTTAAGGCGAACTAAAACGTCATTTCATGTACACGCACGAAGAACACATGGCGATTTCGAAATCTCGCCATCGCAGTACAGAATGTCAACAAGTATTATTAGAAATGACCGTGGTCACAACCAATCATTTACATAGCTTTTGCCGACTGTTTACTTGAATTGACAAACCGACATGCAAAAGTCGTGCTCGCGCGAGTCACATTTACGTTCTAAATAAACAAGATGTTTCTATCAAAATGTCAGACCCTGCGAACATAATCATCAGCACAATAAATATTTCATGATATAGAAATGAAATAAAAAGAATTCAAATTTTAACACAAGGTAATTAAACTACATGGTTAACATTCGCATTAGCACGATTTTATCCTGTCGTGGTTTGTCGAGTGAGTAAATACAACGCGAAAACGACTGGTTATTGCCAAGGTCATTTTCTTGCCCACGTGTAATTGCATTGTTTACTGCGCTATCTGATGATAAAATAGCCATGCGTTCCATCGTGTGCGCATGAAATGACGTCTTAGTTCAGTTTAAAAATACTCAGACCCCCGTGAAATATTCAGTCGTACAATATATCTTCAAGAAGAAGAATATATTTCTATGAGATGCCGTAAAGAGATGCATTTTTACATCTTTGGAGCTCGAGATGTTTTATCATAGATGACAGCTTGTTCATAAGATCATCTATTTATTTAGAATATAATAATTTATTCCCTGGAGAACTATACAAGTTGCAAAGACATTCGATGGAAATTTATTCTAACTTGAAACATTACAAGTTGTGGTTCAACGTGGAACTCTTGACATTCGTATAAAGACTTCACATGACGTCATCATCCTCATCTTGGAACGTCATCAAGATTCGAACTTGGATTCAGTTAAAACTATTTAGTGGTAGGACTTGTATTTTTTCAGTACTAGGATAAATGTTTGGATTGTCTTCACAAACTGTAAGTCCTATTTTCTATTTTCACCTTTTCACCGTGTTTTCTAGGGAAATAAATTATTTTTGTTAAAACTTACAAAACTTGTTGGTTTCACTCTTTTCTTCTGTTACTTTTGAACGAGCCTATACGTAACATTACAAAGCTTGTTGTTTTCTTCACTCTTTTCTTGTTAAATTTGTACGAGACTAGACACGTAACAATATATATGTGTGTGTGTGTGTGTGTGTGTGTGTGTGTGTGTGTGTGTGTGTGTGTGTTTTAATTTGACAAGAAATCTTTTATGTTTAACTTAACCGCAGTTGACCTATTTACAAAAGAAATGTAACAGGTTATGGCAATAATCCGGATGTATGGCTACCGATATTTTTTCCAAGAATACATCTATTATAAAGTTATAATCCAAAGAGTAACGATAACATGCTTCCAAAATTAAGAATTTGACTGTATGTATGTATGTATGTATCTAGGTAGGTATTAGTATTTAACGGAATCTTAATACAATAATGGCCATACGGAGCCAATTAAAATTAAAGAGCTGAAAATACTAACCAAGAAGCTCGAAATTATTTCTTGAAAAATTATTTATGCTTATGTTATATTTGTAGATACCCGTGCAACTCATGATAGGCTAGCCGTAAATCATGACACACTAGCCTTGCAAATGATTATACACTAGCCGTGCAACTCATGATACACTAGCTGTGCAATCATGAGACAATAGCCGTGCAACTAATGATAACTAGCCATGAAAATCATGATACACTACTAACCGTGCAAATTATGCTACACATTTTCTGGAAGTTGTCAAGTTCTCAGACATTAACACATGATTTACATTGGCAATTCTCGCTGAGTGTTTCATTCAGCTTTATTCTCGTAAGATTTATGCGTGCAGGAATGAAATACATCTTTGTGAAGTTTTCCTCTGTTTGATATGTGGAATAGCCCTTTTGCGGGTTTCATCACGTAGATGCTTCCTAATTGTGTTATGCATAGTTGAAACTTTATATCCAAACTCAAAGATTCATAATTCTCTCTGAGAATTTTATACCATGTGGTCTTAATAAAGGCATTCTTTTTTACTTATGATTCTTTTTTATCTTGTAGGAGAATTAATAAAATATTTTTTTTTACTTAGAATTGTGATCCGTGCTGTGCTTTGCTCGTATGTTTGTGTTCTGCATTTTTGTTCTTGTTTTTGAAAATAATTTAATATTTTGCGAACTTTTCTTAAATCGACATGAATAAGTGTGTCATTTTATTTTACTTCCAAAGTTATTCATTAAGACTTAGTGTTGCTGTCAAACTTATTCATTAGGACTTAGTGTTGCTGTCAAACTTATTCATTAGGACTTACTGTTGCTGTCCAAGTTATTCAATAGGACTTAGTGTTGCTCTCAAACTTATTCATTAGGACTTAGTTTTGCTGTCAAACGTATTCATTAGGACTTAGTTTTGCTGTCAAACGTATTCATTAGGTCTTAGTGTTGCTGTCTGGGCTTTATTCGTTTCTAAAATTAAATGCAGTAAAATATGTAGTGTTACAAAATTTGCAGATCTTTCCTCAATGTTTGACCCAACGATTGGATTACGGACTTGCAGTCGACTTCGAAACTTTTGCTCTTGTGCCTGTCCCACCACGATGGTGGTAGCGGATCAGAGTGTTTTTGCATTTAGGTCAAATATCCGGCCATAGCACCTCAGTTACGTTTGTATTTATGTCAGATATCCGGCTATCACACCTTGTTTACATTTTGTATTTATGTCAGATATCCGGCTATCACGCCTTGGTTACATTTTGCATTTAGGTCAGATGTCCGGCACTGGGGTTGGGAATCTGTGTTTTATGAGCACATTTCGAGTTTATTTCTCGTTTTAGATACTTTGGTGTGTGTGTGTGTGTGTGTGTGAGAGAGAGAGAGAGAGAGAGAGAGAGAGAGAGAGAGAGAGAGAGAGAGCGATTTGAATTGTTAACATAGCTTTAAAAACAAATTTTCAGTCATATCGCTAGGTTGTCTGCAGTGTGACAGTTTATAGTGATTTCTAGCACTTGGGCATCATCTCGCACACATGTAGTATCATGTCTCACACAGTCACATTAACCTGACACCAGGCCGACCAGTCCCAGCACTAACCTCTTAATGCTGAGCACCAACTGAGGCAGCTACTAGTACCATATTTGTAAGTCTTTGGTATGACTCGGCCGGGGTTCGAACCAGAGACCTCCCGCATCCGAGGCGGACGTTTTAATCACTAGGCTACCGGTTTTAGATACGTTGGAATTATTATACAGAAAATGATCTCTTTCTTCGGATCTTGGGACAAATTGCATGTATAACGTTTTATTTTAATTTGTCATGCTATATGTAAGCATGTAAATCTAGGAAGGAATTCACATATAGGTCTATATATGGTACAATTATTGTGTGAGGAAAGGAGAAAATATGAATTGCTCTATTAATGCTACAAGAAATAATACAATTTGCAGCGAAGATTAAGATGTTATAGATTGTTGATATTTATGGATTAAGGTAACAAGTTGTTGATTAAGGTAACAAGTTGTTGATTAAGGTAACAAGTTGTTGATTAAGGTAACAAGTTGTTGATTAAGGTAACAAGTTGTTGATTAAGGTAACAAGTTGTTGATTAAGGTAACAAGTTGTTGATTAAGGTACAAATTTGTGGATCAAGGTAACAATGTTTTTAATTTTTTTAATTCTTGTGGTACCTCTGAATTCATGAGCTTCAAGTGTGAATATAAGTATCCGAATTCTTGCATTGTTTGTCACTTTCCAAATGTTTTTTTCTTCCAAAATTACCACTCCATATCATATCTAAAAGTGTGCCCACGGAAAGCAAGTTTTCAATTATATTATTTGAACTGACCAAGTGAGATATAGGTCACTTACTGCAAGTACTTGCTTGACCTTAAACATAAACCCTATGCATCCATTACATTAATATGTCTATGTGCTTGGCCTTAAACAAAAACCCTATTCATCCATTCTGAAATTACATTAATATGTCTATGACCTCATTTTTAACATTTCTTAGTCCTTGTAGAAATTGAACCCAAAACACTGATTAAAATATGTTATCTTCATGCTTTTTTTCCAGGCGGTCCATCTATTCTCTGTGTACTGAGTATATCCTGTCAATGGAAAATGTTCATGGAGTTCCATATTTATAGCATGGATAATTTTCAGGGTTTTGACCTTTCCAAAAGATAATCAATTCAATTCATGGAAATAGATAATCAATTCAAATCATGGAAATAGATAATCAATGCAATTCAAGGAAACAGATAACCAATTCAATTCATGGAAAGAGATAATGAATTCAATCCATGTTATAGATAATCAATTCAATTCATGGAAATAGATAATCAATTCAATTCATAGAAATAGATAATCAGTTCAATTCATGGAAATAGATAATCGGTTGAATTCAGAAATAGATAATCCAGTCAATCCATAATATAGAAAATTTATTCCATCCATGGAATAGATAATCGATTCTTCCATGAAAACTGTTCATCTGGGTGGTACCATGTCCATGCGTCCATGATCTAAAGACAATACCTTTAAGAATCAGAAGTAAAGTAATGAAATATGTTAGATTTTTTTGCTTCTTGTCATTTAATAGTTGTTAAAAGAAAGTATCTGAAATAATCTATTGCTTTTGGCTTACTTGACCTGGAAAATTCTGTGTGAGTATAAAATATTCCAAATTTAACAAATAGTGACCATGTATAATACGTATAATATCGCTATTTAATTTAAGATTGTAAAGGTGTCGAATTTCTTATATTAAAATGATATCTGTTTATTGTGAAAATATCTTTGTATATAATATGCTAGAGGTTGCTTTGGAAACCAATATTTTGTTATTAATCATTGTTTGCTGAAGGCATGTGAAACTCCTTGTTGACAAGTAAGTCTCTCTGAATTAAATCTATTTCGGATGGACTTACTTTGTCAAACAGGAGGTCCCTTCTTTACATCGTGACGAATTACCACTACCTAGTAGAAGAGAACGCCGTGATGGATTGCCACTACTCAGGAGAAAGGAATGCTGAGAAGATGGATTGCCTCTACTTAGTAGAAAGGAATGCCGTGATGGATTGCTGCTGCTTGGTAAATTAAATGTCGTGTGGGTGGATAGAGGAGGATGAATAAGAATCAAAAAGCCGAAAGGAAAGGGGAAAGTAATGGAAATAATGGAAAAGGAAAAGGAAAAAGGACTATGATTCAGATATTGGACAACATGATAGCATGGTGGATATATGGAAACGACTCAGAACGGAAAAGGACTAGATTTTAACCTTTATTCGTAACTACAGAAAGCTTTGCATCAGAAATTGAACAATTTTAAGAATTAAGTAATACAGATTTGGACTTGATATATGTGTGTGATATAGAATTTGTTTTAAATTGAGATAATACAGAAATTGAACGATTTTAAGAATTGAGTAACACAGATTTGGTCTTGATATATGTGTGTGATATAGAATTTGCTTTAAAATTGAGATAATACAGAAATTGAACAATTTTAAGAATTGGGTAATACAGATTTGGACTTGATATATGTGTGTGATATAGAATTTGCTTTAAAATTGAGATAATACAGAAATTGAACGATTTTAAGAATTGAGTAATGCAGATTTGGACTTGATATATGTGTGTGATATAGAATTTGCTTTAAAATTGAGATAATACAGAAATTGAACGATTTTAAGAATTGAGTTATACAGATTTGGACTTGATATATGTGTGTGATATAGAATTTGCTTTAAAATTGAGTAATACAGATTTGGACTTGATATATGTGTGTGATATAGAATTTGCTTTAAAATTGAGTAATACAGATTTGGACTTGATATATGTGTGTGATATAGAATTTGCTTTAAAATTGAGTAATACAGATTTGGACTTGATATATGTGTGTGATATAGAATTTGCTTTAAAACTGAGTAATACAGATTTGGACTTGATATATATGTGTGATATAGAATTTGCTTTAAAATTGAGTAATACAGATTTGGACTTGATATATGTGTGTGATATAGAATTTGCTTTAAAATTGAGATAATACAGAAATTGAACGATTTTAAGAATTGAGTTATACAGATTTGGACTTGATATATGTGTGTGATATAGAATTTGCTTTAAAACTGAGTAATACAGATTTGGACTTGATATATGTGTGTGATATAGAATTTGCTTTAAAATTGAGTAATACAGATTTGGACTTGATATATGTGTGTGATATAGAATTTGCTTTAAAATTGAGTAATACGGATTTGGACTTGATATATATGTGTGATATAGAATTTGCTTTCAAATTGAGTAATACAGATTTGGACTTGATATATGTGTGTGATATAGAATTTGCTTTAAAACTGAGTAATACAGATTTGGACTTGATATATGTGTGTGATATAGAATTTGCTTTAAAATTGAGATAATACAGAAATTGAACGATTTTAAGAATTGAGTTATACAGATTTGGACTTGATATATGTGTGTGATATAGAATTTGCTTTAAAATTGAGTAATACAGATTTGGACTTGATATATGTGTGTGATATAGAATTTGCTTTAAAATTGAGATAATACAGAAATTGAACAATTTTAAGAATTGAGTAATACAGATTTGGACTTGATATATGTGTGTGATATAGAATTTGCTTTAAAATTGAGATAATACAGAAATTGAACAATTTTAAGAATTGAGTAATACAGATTTGGACTTGATATATGTGTGTGATATAGAATTTGCTTTAAAATTGAGATAATACAGAAATTGAACGATTTTAAGAATTGAGTAATACAGATTTGGACTTGATATATGTGTGTGATATAGAATTTGCTTTAAAATTGAGATAATACAGAAATTGAACAATTTTAAGAATTGAATAATACAGATTTGGACTTGATATATGTGTGTGATATAGAATTTGCTTTAAAACTGAGATAATACAGAAATTGAACAATTTTAAGAATTGAATAATACAGATTTGGACTTGATATATGTGTGTGATATAGAATTTGCTTTAAAACTGAGATAATACAGAAATTGAACGATTTTAAGAATTGAGTTATACAGATTTGGACTTGATATATGTGTGTGATATAGAATTTGCTTTAAAATTGAGATAATACAGAAATTGAACGATTTTAAGAATTGAGTTATACAGATTTGGACTTGATATATGTGTGTGATATAGAATTTGCTTTAAAACTGAGTAATACAGATTTGGACTTGATATATGTGTGTGATATAGAATTTGCTTTAAAATTGAGTAATACAGATTTGGACTTGATATATGTGTGTGATATAGAATTTGCTTTAAAATTGAGTAATACAGATTTGGACTTGATATATGTGTGTGATATAGACTTGATATATATGTGTGATATAGACTTGATATATGTGTGTGATATAGACTTGATATATGTGTGTGATATAGACTTGATATATGTGTGTGATATAGACTTGATATATATGTGTGATATAGACTTGATATATGTGTGTGATATAGACTTGATATATGTGTGTGATATAGACTTGATATATGTGAAAGTTTTAAACTTGAGAGTATACAGACTATATACCTGTTACCAGAAATACAGACTTTGTTTCAGAATTGAGATATAATGATAAATATACCAAGATGAATACCTATAATATTGACTATGGACCAACAGACAGTTTCTAGAATTTTCTGACGGCTCACCTTGTCTTTTTACTATCTTCTCTATAGCTGTTTAAATTTACTATAAAATAAGTGCATAGAATTTGAGATGAAATTAAAGGATTAAATATGTATTTCTTAAAGATCGTATGAGTTACAAAAAATTAGTAAGGGGATGTGACTATCTTTATTGGAAAATATTAACGTTATTAATTATTCACAATGTGAAATGTTAAACTAAACGTTAAGCAATTAGATGGTTTTTATTTGTTTTGACAAAATTTTAGTAAATAACTAATACTTAATGAACTATCTATAATGTGAAATTATCTAAAATAGTGGAAACCTGCAGCACGTGCACATGGTGCTCACTATTGAGAGCGCAGGTTGTGCACGTGCGCCATGAGGTGATTTGAGTTGAACGCATGTATTAAGTAGCTTGCTACTTTATAAGGCTAATGTTAGACTAGTATAAAAACTAAAAATCTATTTCTCTGTAATAAAAAGATACTAAGAAAACAACTCTAAATAAATTAACAAGTTGAGGAAATAACAGATTTGGATGGTGTAAATACCCTAACTCAAAATTTAATAAAAATCGAAATTCAAATAAAAATAACATAATACATGACGCACATACATATGGATAAATAACATGAATACATAAAAACCTTTTAACTTTTGACACTAGGGGATCCCTCAGATGATATTAATTCTGAGAGGGACCATACCAATAAACTGAAAGTGGTGACAGAAATGGTTTGTGACTGAAGGTTTCTAGACAAGATGTAAATGGAAAAATGTTACATTTTTTTCGTTCTCTGTACAGTAAAGTTAAATTATGTGTCACACATTGGGGTATTCGAAGTGCCTTTTTGAGTACTGATTTTTAAGTTTTCAAACTATTTGTTAAATGTAAAAATATCTACTTCTGACTTCGGTGTATATGGTGAACATGGAAGAATTTAAGTTAAATATTTAAGGCTGGTTAAGTTAATTAAATATTGATTTAGAATTAAAACTTCTGTAAATATTATACTGAGCACTACATAGAGGCATTTATACGTTGAAAATGAATCAAATAATAGTATCAGTTGGATTACACTACTAAAAGAGACGTTAATCAGATTTTGTTTGGATAAAGTGTGGATGTTTCCTGATTTTGCAAATATCTCCAATTTCGTTCCAATTTTGAAACAAAGAGTTACATATGCTTTTCTATCAGACTGGAAAAATAAATAAAACAAATTCTAACAAACTGTCTATACATAAACATAAAAACCTACTTCAGATTCGAATATTATTTCAAATACTTGCGTAACCACAAACATGGATCAGTTTTGACAAAACTCTGAGTGTCTTCCCATAATCTGATATTTGAAACTGAGATATATGGATGCAATAGAATCGATAGAAAATGAATGATTTCTCATGCCCTGTGACGATAAATACCATTTTACTTTACTATGCCATGTGTAACCTAGTTTTGCGCATAGACCTAATTCGAAAATTCTTCTAGAATATACCATCAATGTACAAGTACATTGAATTCTTAACTTCTAGAAATAAGAAACTAATAGATTCACTAGCCAAATTTGCTTATGAAGCGTTTAAAAATAAGAGATAGATTATTATTTCTAGAGTAACTTATCACAACGATTAAGTATATATATCCAACCTTTCCTTTTCTGACAATTTGACAATTACCATTTTGAGTTGATGTTCAAAGTTTCACATATAACATTTGATAACCATGCAGTATTTGTAATATTTATAATATGTATTCTTTATGATATTGCACCAGTCGTTCCTAAACTAGGCGTAACTGCCCCCTGTGGGCAGTGAGATCACCGAGGGGAG